>JBAWJQ010004202.1:0-35340 GCA_037783105.1 Bactrocera zonata | reverse complement strand
TATCTAGCATAACGTGCGGGATGGGATAAATACGGATAGTTGAAGAGGGAAGCGAGACGCATTTTCAGACAGAAAAAGAAAGAGGCCGAAATGTGTGAGTATGAAGAGCTTGACAAACAGAAGGTTTCTGGACCGGAGCATACTCTTCTAGAACCCCCAAAGGTGATATAGTGGCCGATGTCCAAAGCATACTTAAATTATGGAGGATGACAGTAAAAGTACAACGCGAGGAAAAGAAAAACCCGTTTCCCCAATCGATGACGATGGAGCAATCGTTCCATTGCCCGACCATAAAAAACTTCGAACCGCATTTACCCGCCTGAAAAACAACAAAGCGGCGGGCGCCGATCGATTGCCGGCCGAGCTATTCAAACACGGCGGCCAAGAACTGATAAGGAGCATGCATCCGACGAAAGCATGCCCAACGATTGGAATTTAAGTGTGCTATGCTCAATCCATAAAAAAGGAGACCCCACAATCTGCGCCAACTACCATGGGATTAGCCTCCTCAACATCGCATATGAGGTTCTATCGAGCGTATTGTGTGAAAGCTTAAAGCCCACCGTCAACAAACTGATTGGACCTTATCAGTGTGGCTTTAGACCTGGCAAATCAACAACCGACCAGATATTCACTATGCACCAAATCTTGGAAAAGACCCGTGAAAGGAGAGTCGACACGCCTCACCTATTCGTCGAGATCAAAGCTGCTTTCGACAGCACGAAAAGAAGCTGCCTTTATGTCGCGATGTCTGAATTTGGTATCCCCGCAAAACTAATACAGCTGTGTAAACTTACGTTGAGCAACACGAAAAGCTCCGTCAGGATCGGGAAAGACCTCTCCGAGCCGTTCGATACCAAACAAGGTTTCAAATAAGATGACTCCCTATCATGCGACTTCTTGAATCTGCTGCTGGAGAAAAAAACTCGAGCTGCAGAACTTAATCGAGCAGGTACAAGAAGCAAGTGTCAATGGCAGTAAACAAGAAGATATCAAGATATAAAGTTTCGATTTTTGCAAAACACGCCCAATCAGATAATCAAGAGACACTTAAGTTAGTATTTTCCATTAAAATTTATTTCAAATTTATAATTACGATAAAATTTTTACTACTCCGTGGAAAATTTTATTTGAAGGTCAGAGTGTTGAACAGTTTTCTAAGTAGTCCCGAAAACTGTATATTGTATAATATTTTTCTGTCACTTTCCGCTTATTCTATGGAGTATTTTAGTGATATCTGATCTGTATGGAGCTCAATTTTTATTCGTGTAAGTTTGCCATAAAATAATTTCCAAGACAATTTGTAATAATCGCAGATCAGAAGTCTGATTTCACATAAATAAAAAAAGTGAATTCTTAATAGAACCGACAAGGTAATGTTTCTATATCAATCCCACTATTTGCAATTCCTATTGTGATTGCTACAACTTCCGGTCAGTAAGAAGCGTATTAAGACATTATACCTTGAATAGGGTATATTAAGTTTGCCACGAAGATTTTAACACCCAGAATTAAGCGTCGGAGACCCTATAAAGTATATACATATATAAATGAACAGTATGTTGAACTTAGTCGATTTAGCTATAACCGTTTTCCAGTCTATCCGTCTTTCTATCCGTCTATCTGTCTGTTCATCTGTATATATACGAACTAGTTTTTAAGATATTATTTTGAAATTTTGCAAACGTCATTTTCTCTTCAAGAAACTGTTCATTTGTCGGAACTGCCGATATCGGACCACTATAACAAATAATATTCCCGAACTACCCCAGAAACTGAACGATCGGAATCAAATTCTTGTATGGAAAACTTTCACATTTGACAATGTATCTTCACAGATGTTAGCACTGGTTATTTTCTAAGATAACAATGTAATCTCCGAAGAAATTGTTCAGATCTATCTTTTCAGAATAAGAATACAATTGAATTTCTTCTTCTTATATTTTGCAGGGTCCATTGGCTTTCCGCTAGTTAGTATAAAAATAATTTCCACACCAGCCCATATTTTTCAGTTATTTAAGACTAAAGACCATCCAAACTGATGGATGGACATAATTCTAAAATCGTTTCTACACTTACAGCAGCAATTAAAAAGTTATAGATATCATGACCCCCCTTGCATTTTAAATATGACCATTCAAATTAATCTCCAATGGATTAAGCTTCATTTATGTCTTTTTAATGGTGTTTTAACATTTCTTCGCTTTATGAAATGTTCCAAAAAGATCCAACGTTATTGACCGAAATTTCATTCAGCGACGACGCCCATTTCTGAATCAATGGGTATGTAAAGAAGCAAAATTGCCACATTTGGGACCAAAAGCACCCTGGAGAGATTCAAGGGCTACCATTTCTTCAAAAATTATGTCGGTGAGAACGTAACCGTCAATGGAGAAAACGTTTGTAGTATTACAAAGTTCCTGCGGTTTTTCTTAAAAAGAAAGTGGCAAACTTCGACATATATCACCCTTTACATACAAACAGCAGTTAAATAAAATCGTGCTAACTGGCGATTGAGTAGTTTTTCTCAAAGCCTATGAAGCGCTTATGCGTGCAGACGATTGTACCCTTTGTTGCATGCATGCAATTGTGCTATGTGTAAATTGCACGTTACGCGTTGCTGTTGCATGGTTGACATCCATAAATGCGTATACATAAATACTTTGCAAGCGGTCCAATTTGGTGTGTTAAACGTACAGTGTACAGTTGTAAACGAGTACAGTGGGGAAAATGAATAATAACAGAACTAGTTTTAATTTTAACTCTTTTAGATATTCTTGGATTCTTTAGTTTAATTTCTGCTGAAGCAAAATTATCATTAATTATTCAATTTATTTAAAAAAATACACATGACGGTAGATGTAAACCATTCGTACGAAAACGCAGGCGAAATATTTATTTCATTGTACGCAACCGGTGAATATTGTAGTACTGTTTTGAGAGTTGACAAATTAAAAGAGTGGAGAGATGCCACAAATATTAACTATCGATGAAAACTACTAATTACACTTAATAATCCTTAGATTAGTGGGCTTACTCCCAAAGTTCGGAAGACACCTGGACTGCTAAAGTTAGAAAACTCCTATAGTTAAATGTCACGCGACGTTAAATCGCTCAGAATCCCTTACAATTTTAGCGTCGGCTTGATAAGGCTGGAACATTTAAGAAGGAAGTGTTAAGATTATTTCATCTCCTTCAATGGTCTATTTCATGCACCTTTTAAAACTGTGTCAAGATACTCACCAGGTCCTGGATTATTATGGTATAGCAAAGGTAGTAGTAAGCAGGCTCTGTATCTACATTGGACCTTATGACAGAGTTGTATTTAGTAGTTTCATTAAAAGGACTACAAGTATTTTTTTGTAGTCACTGTGGTCAAAAACATCTGATGCGTGACAGAAATATAAAAGGGAGGATGGAGTCATGTGTAGAAGTTCACGCAAGTGAGGAAAGTTCTCTGATCGCCATTCACTTGGGAGTGGCCAGAAACGATTCTTTTACATATGACTCAAGCAGCTCACGACTTCCGGTCTCTGACCAAGTATCCTCTGGGTAGCCTAAGAACATCCGTTTGAAGGCGAGCTAAAGTGAGAAGGCGAAATATCCCCTACTTAGGGTTGTGCGCTGGGTTTGGGACCCGCCACGTAAAAAAACACCCCCAATGCAAAAGTTTAAACAGCCTCGGATGAGAGACCCCCCTTTTGATGACGACCACGGCAAACGAAATAAGGACTATGATTTGAGGGCATGCACCTGGAATGTCCGGTCCCTTAATTGGGAAGGTGCCGCTGCCCAGCTGGTAGATGTCCTCGTAAAGATAAAGGCTGACATCACCGCCGTCCAAGAAATGCGGTGGACGGGACAAGGACAGAGACGAGTAGGTCCTTGTGACATTTACTACAGTGGCCACATAAAGGAGCGCAAGTTTGGTGTTGGATTCGTGGTGGGAGAGAGACTCCGTCGCCGAGTACTATCATTCACTCCGGAGAATGAACGTCTAGCCACAATCCGCATCAAAGCGAGGTTCTTCAACATATCGCTGATTTGCGCCCACGCCCCGACGGAAGAGAAGGACGATGTGACCAAAGATGCCTTTTATGAGTGCTTGGAGCGCACTTATGAGAGATGCCCCCGCCACGACGTCAAAATCGTGCTTGGCGACTTCAACGCCAGGGTGGGCAAAGAAGGTATCTTTGGCACTACGGTCGGTAAATTCAGCCTCCACGAGGAAACATCCCCAAATGGGTTGAGGCTGATCGACTTCGCCGGGGCCCGAAATATGGTTATCTGTAGTACTAGATTCCAGCATAAGAAGATACATCAAGCTACCTGGCTGTCTCCGGATCGAAAAACCACCAACCAGATCGATCATGTTGTGATAGACGGAAGACACGTCTCCAGTGTTTTAGATGTGCGTGCGCTCCGAGGTCCTAACATCGACTCGGACCACTATATTGTTGCAGCCAAAATTCGCACCCGCCTCTCTGCAGCAAAAAACGCACGCCAACAAACACAAGGAAGGTTCGACATTGAGAAGCTGCAATCACAACGGACAGCCGAACGATTTTCTACTCGGCTTGCACTCCTGCTCTCTGAGAGCACTCGTCAACAACTCGGTATAAGGGAACTGTGGGACGGCATTTCAAACTCCTTACGTACAGCTGCAACCGAAACCATTGGTTTTCGGAAAGTGCAAAAGAACAGCTGGTATGACGAGGAGTGCCGTGTCGCAGCGGAGAGAAAACAGGCTGCCTACCTCGCAACGTTACGATCGACCACAACACGTGCGGGATGGGATAGATACCGAGAGTTGAAGAGGGAAGCAAGACGCATTTGTAGACAGAAAAAGAAAGAGGCCGAAATGCGTGAGTACGAAGAGCTTGATAAGCTGGCCGACAGGGGTAATGCTCGAAAATTCTACGAAAAGATGCGGCGACTTACAGAAGGTTTCAAGACCGGAGCATACTCTTGTAGAACCCCCGAAGGTGATCTAGTCACTGATGCCCAAAGCATACTTAAATTATGGAGGGAACACTTCTCCAGCCTGCTGAATGGCAGTGAACGTACAACGCCAGGAGAAGGCGAACCCGATTCCCCAATCGATGATGATGGAGCAGACGTTCCATTGCCCGACCATGAAGAGGTTCGAATAGCAATTGCCCGCCTGAAGAACAACGAAGCGGCAGGGGCCGACGGATTGCAAGCCGAGCTATTCAAACACGTCGGCGAAGAACTGGTAAGGAGCATGCATCAGCTTCTTTGTAAAATATGGTCGGACGAAAGCATGCCCAACGATTGGAGTTTAAGTGTGATATGCCCAATCCATAAAAAAGGAGACCCCACAATCTGCGCCAACTACCGTGGGATTAGCCTCCTCAACATCGCATATAAGGTTCTGTCGAGCGTATTGTGTTAAAGATTAAAGCCCACCGTCAACAAACTGATTGGACCTTATCAGTGTGGTTTTAGACCTGGTAAATCAACCACCGACCAGATATTCACCATGCGCCAAATCTTGGAAAAGACCCGTGAAAGGAGAATCGACACACACCACCTCTTTGTCGATTTCAAAGCTGCTTTCGACAGCACGAAAAGGAGCTGCCTCTATGCCGCGATGTCTGAATTTGGTATCCCCGCAAAACTAATACGGCTGTGTAAACTGACGCTGAGCAACACTCAAAGCTCCGTCAGGATCGGGAAGGACCTCTCCGAGCCGTTCGATACCAAACGAGGTTTCAGACAAGGCGACTCCCTATCGTGCGACTTTTTCAACCTGCTTCTGGAGAAAATAGTTCGAGCTGCAGAACTCAACAGAGAAGGTACCATCTTCCACAAGAGTGTACAACTGCTGGCGTATGCCGATGATATTGATATCATCGGCCTCAACACCCACGCCGTTAGTTCTGCTTTCTCCAGACTGGATAAGGAAGCAACTCAAATGGGTCTGGCAGTGAACGAGGGCAAGACGAAATATCTCCTGTCATCAAACAAACAGTCGTCGCACTCGCGACTTGGCACT
Organism: Bactrocera zonata; assembly: GCA_037783105.1. Taxonomy (NCBI): domain Eukaryota; kingdom Metazoa; phylum Arthropoda; class Insecta; order Diptera; family Tephritidae; genus Bactrocera; species Bactrocera zonata. The sequence continues at coordinate 29,321 of JBAWJQ010004202.1, read as the reverse complement.
CACGTCACTGTTGACAGTCATAACTTTGAAGTTGTAGATAATTTCGTCTATCTTGGAACCAGCGTAAACACCACCAACAATGTCAGCCTGGAAATCTAACGCAGGATTACTCTTGCCAACAGGTGCTACTTTGGACTGAGTAGGCAATTGAAAAGTAAAGTCCTCTCTCGAAGAACGAAAACCAAACTCTATAAGTCGCTCATAATTCCCGTCCTGCTATATGGTGCAGAGGCTTGGACGATGACAACAACCGATGAGTCGACCTTAAGAGTTTTCGAGAGAAAAGTTCTGCGAAAGATTTATGGTCCTTTGCGCGTTGGCCACGGCGAATATCGCATTCGATGGAAAGATGAGCTGTACGAGATATACGACGACATTGACATAGTTCAGCGAATTAAAAGACAGCGGCTACGCTGGCTAGGTCATATTGTCCGGATGGATGAAAACACCCCAGCTCTGAAAGTATTCGACGCAGTACCGGCCGCGGGAAGCAGAGGAAGAGGAAGACCTCCACTCCGTTGGAAGGACCAAGTGGAGAAGGACCTGGCTTCGCTTGGAATATCCAATTGGCGCCAAGTAGCGAAGAGAAGAAACGACTGGCGCGCTGTTGTTGACTCGGCTATAATCGCGTAAGCGGTGCCTACGCCAGTAAAGAAGAAGAAGAAAACACCTCTCAACATAATTGCTGTGCACTTTAGTGCAACTGCTGTTGCCATTACTACTACAGACAACAACAGAAACAACAACGTTAAATACTGGCTTCTTGAGAAACAATGCTGATGTTATTGTTGTTGTAGCCGCCGACATAGCACAGCAAAACACAAACGGACTGTGACCACATAACCACGATTTATAAGGGGCTGTTTGACGGCAGACCAACTTCTTTTCATATATACGCACTTATGTATCCATTTATACTTCTACATACAAGTATATAGGGATACATGTGAGTGTTTATCCGCAAAGGTAGTTGTAAACTCGCATAAATATTTTGTAGGGGCATCGAAGCGAACTTTGAATTCTTTAAGTCTAGATGAGGACCGATTTATTTAGAAATTTTAAGTCATATGATATACTTCCATTATATATTTAGACATTCTTTAGATTTTGTGAAACCAATGGTAGTTATCTTGACCCAAAATTTCTTAAAGGGATCTTCCGATGTGTCAGACTTTGCTTGGGAATGTATAATAATGGAACGAAAGCTTACGGCACCCTATACTTTACGCGGAGATTCGGTTTATCAGTTAAAATTTTTTTGTTTTAAAGTAGTATCTATAAGTTTGGACAAACTACTTCGAGAATTGACTCGGACAAATTTCAAAATTTTGTTGATCATCAAAGATAATATTTTGAAATGTATCCAAGCATAGTTATATTTTCTGTCACGTAAATCACAAATTTAAAATAGTCAGCAGTCTTAGTGGGAACCCCAAAAGCCTTTAAAGTTTACCGCCTATCGTCCCTCTGGTAAAGTAGATGATGAGAGTTGTTAAAATCAAAATATGAAATGAAAAATATGCAAACTCTCAACTTTAACAGCTCAAAGAACTTATAGCATCTGGTGATGAAAGTGAATTTCGGACGCACCATGCCCGGTTAAATATCTTTAACCTTCGCAAATTTTCGGTTAGTACTAGATTTGGCATGTAAACTATAGCAAACTGTAACTGTTTGTAGATACAATGGACCTAAAAAGCAACTCAAGTACAGTTTTAAACAATTTTATATACTCACAAAACCATTTTATAGTTCCGTTTGGTAAAAAAAAAATAAAATAGAAATATTTATAAAACATGACCTCTTCTGAATGACTGAGAAAGAGCTCCGGCTCGTTGTTCAAATGTTTTCACGCCATACAATGAAGGCAGTATAGTCATAGTTTTCGGTTAAATCAGAAAACTGTCCATGAGAGGCTTTGTTGCTGTCGAGGATTTGAGGCACACTGTCTCTTAAGTGTTGATCATCAATGGTCCTTAATGGAAATCAGTATAAAATAAGAAACAATGTTAACTTCCGCCGGACCGAAGCTAATATACTCTTCACAGGTGCATTTCTTTTAGTAACTACGTGTTCAGTTTGTTGTTCGCCCCTTCTGGGTGTTTCAAACTTAATATATCCTGTTCAGGGTAGAACTGAACATGTTCGTTGCTACCAAAAGACGAACAACAAAATTATATACATACAAATATATTTAATAAGATAAGTAAAACTTCCAAAATAGCATATAAGGCTTACAAATTTAAAAATAAAATTAGAATGAAAGATTTCTCACCGGACATAAGACTTATTCATTTTCCCCCACCAGTGGTAAGGTTGATAAAATCTTTGTTGAGTTTTAAATAATGACGGTAGCACATAATTCGTTAATCTCTTCGACATTTACAACGGCAATTTAGACTTATGGCAAATGTAAGGTGCAATGCAAATGTAAATGTTTAAATATGATCACTAAAAACATATCTTCCAATAGCGTAAAATTCAGTTATTATCCTTTCATTTATCATTACATTGTGCCACTTGAGCGAAGAACCCTGAAACTTTCATTCAAATTCCTTTTTTATTAATTGCTTCACTTCTTAAAAGACAAAAACCACTGTTATTACAATCATTGTTTGTAATTTAGCCCGACTGCACTTAGCTGACCTGCTCAGGCCGAATTTGAAGAGGCGACCGAATACTTGAAGTTACGCAGTGTGCATTTGGCTTCAATTTTGAAATCAGCATTCTGTTTAATTCGTATTAATGTCGCAAATTCTCGGGCACTCAATGCGGCGTCCATCTTCTTGATAGCAGTCGCTTCGCGGATGTTGTCGGCTCTATTTAGCCGTTTGTGACTTTGCGCCCAATCACATCGTACTTGAGTCCTCTGTTTTAAATAATTTTTTGTTCGTGATTTTTGGTTGTTTTTCATACACAGACACTTAGAAAATGTTTTTTTCTTATTTATTTTGTGAGCACATCCTCACACTTTTTGTGATATTTCCCATCTGGGCTGGCACAGCGCCGTAATTCATAACGCAATACTCCGAGATTATGAAAAATTATTTTGGCAGTACCGTCGGCTTTTTGTTAAGCGTGATGGCAAGTGGGCATTTGGCGGTATATTCATTTATATTACTCTCCTGCATTAAAATGGCAACAATTTAAAGACAAGGTTAGTACTGGTTTCACCTTCAGTTCCTTAGTGGGTGGCATTGGTGGCAGTAATTTGTCTACGCAGCGATTTTAATTGGTGGGTTGACCTTAATTGTACTTGACTTATGACTCTGCGATTGTTAGGAGGTAATTGATGTGTATATTCAAATATGAATGCAACACCACGGGCATACTCAACTGCCTCTTAGTAGTAGTACTCAAACTCTTATAACAACAATCTCTTTTGGGTACCTAGTATACGTAGAATGTAACTAGAAGTACCGATCGCATCTAAAGTAACATACAAATCATTTATGTATATCCGTCAAAAATTAACAGAAAAGATCTTCAAACTGATGCGCAAACTGAAAATTATTGGATGTTTCCACTTTAACACACTAGTTTATTTTCAAATATAGTAAGTGTGGATGAAAAGTGTTCTGATTCCGATACTCAACTAATCAAAGAAATTATATATTCTGTCGATGTGTCATCATAGATCCTACGCCTTTGCTATAGTCGGAGCATGACACAATATACCAAGTAGAAAAGGAATTAGAATCAAGAAAGGAAGGAAACGTGAAAAGTTTGTAAGGGCTCGCGATCGGGATCATATATTTTGTTCTTGTTAATTCTCTTATGCAAAATACCGAAGTGTGTAATTATTTTTACAAAACATTACGAGTGTGTTTGCCGATTTTTTCTACGCCAAGAGATCCGCCTTTATACTATGTTTGTGCAAGTATGGGTATATGGATACATACAGATATTTGTTTAGGCGATTGCAATCATCACCATTTGATTCCGCTCGCAACCTCCTCTAACCGTTTAATTGAAAGCATACGCTTTGACATTGATCTGTGGCATCTCCGAACGGTTGTTTGACTTGCGAATCAACACCAATATTTCCACATAAACTTCTTCAAATAATTTCTACTTACTCACCGAGTTTTCTTCATTAAGTCCGGAATTGCTGTGTGCCTTTATACTTTTCTCCAAAACTGTCGCCATTTCGCTTTCAAGTGCAAATCAAATGATTTGCTTCGGTTCTTCTTATCACACAAGTATTTAGTTAGCGCTTATTACATTTGATTTGCCACAGTTGTGGATAAAATGGCGCAATATTTCTTGCTAGTTGTTTTGGATATGCTCGCATACTTACAGTTGCTATTAGATTGGTAAAACGCGATTTTTTGTCGGTTTTGTTTGGTTTTTTTTTTTTAAGTTACGTTACTCGCATATGCTTGAACGCCGTTTACACTGATTTTGTAGTTGATGCTAAGCAATAAGGCTGCTACAGCCTCTTCATGTGAAGGGCTAAAAAACTTTTGTGATAAGATTTCAGTCTGCAAACTCAACCATTGAATCTTCTTACATCAGTTAAACAATGCTTAAGAAAAGAAAAATAAAAATTATAATCGTGAAATCACAAAAAAAAATCCAATTTCTCGAATACCAAACACAAGTAAAATATTAAATTCTCTTATTAAAAATCCTCTTTAATCTTTGTATTACCATTTTCAAAACCTAATCTTGGAGCGGAATATAATCGATCCCTTTGATCCAAATCATCCGAAACTCTACAACTATTATAAAATTAGAAAGCTGACATTTAAGATGATAATTGTACAGCCTGTATTATGAGGATCTAGAGTAATCTTTAACAAGCTATTGGCATGGCATATGTTTAATTAATAACTGCACAAATGTGAACTCTACCTCGGAGTATTTACTTACCTATTTTACTTATTCTCTCCATTTACCCTGTGTAATGGGCACATTCTACACTTTTTTGATTTAACTCACTTGGATAAACTGAGGCTTAGGAATTATCTGAAATTCACTCGATCCTATTTCTAATAGTTTTATAAAAATTATAGTTAATTTAAATAATATCTGTTCAATGTAGAAAAACCTGCGAAATGCCGAGCAACCCCTAACAACTGCTTAATTGTTATATTTTTCGTCAATCACGACAGAAATGCTAAAGGTTATCCGAAACTCGCAATACCAATTTTTTGCAGAAAACCTTAAAAGGGATTTTAACCAAAATGAAAATTTATATATGGTTTTGCGAAGAATTTCTAGTTTAGTGAGCTTATGTAAAGTGACGACGGTAGTTTGGATAGCTGCCACAAGGGGCAGCATAGATACAAGTACGTTAATATTTGCCGAATATTCTATATAAATAAAGCAAATCAACAACCATTCTCAAAAAAAATTTTTAACAATCCTTTATCAGAAGTCTGATTTCACATACTTCAAAAAAGTGGCTTCTTAAAAGAACTGATATGGTAATATTTCTTTATCAGATACTCTATTTGAAATTTCCGTTGTGATTGCTACATCTTCCGTCAGTAAGCCAATTTATTATTTAATTTTTTTGCAGTAGCATGAAGTCACTAAACTCAAAAGACACAGTCACAGTCACAGTCGTATCTGTCATCAACACAAGCGTATCAGCTACGAAGTCTTACATCATCTCCAACTACCGGTGATGTTATCTTCAGAGACTTTTCACTGTGCAGATGGAGGAATTCGTGTGCCGACAAGAGAACAAAAACAAAATTCTGAAGAGTAGAATAATTCAACTAACATGGCAGGCAGCCCTAACCATTTCAATACTGGGCTTTTTCACAAAATTAAAGACCAGAAAAATTATAAACCATAACGGCGAAAACAAAACAAAAGTGTTAGTGAAACAGCTGCGAGATGAAGAGAAAGTAAAGCATAAAATTTTTATAGGAGAGCTTAATTCCCACGACTATGACTTTAAGCGACCATGGCGTATACGTAACGTGAAACTATGAATACAGAAGTTCTTATTATACATATTAAGTATGTACAATATGTGTAATTATAATTGCATGTACGGGTGTGCATATCGCTGTGTCGAGAATCGAAATCCAAGTAATTTTATACATAAATATACTCTTTATAACTTCCATATTGCCTGATGCTTTCAATCAAAAGTCAGCTATTGGTGCTGGTGCCGAAATATCCTTATCTACCGATTTCATCCATTTTTACACTAGAAGTGCCCTTAACATTTGTGGTGGGCGAATCTAGTTGTTGTAGGTTTAGTAGTTAGCAGATATGCACATTCAACTTATTAGAGGGTGGAACCAAGCCCAGTTTTTTTTTATTTTCTGCCTACAGATGCCCCTTGCTACTGCGATCCCCTGTACCAAAAAGAGTTTTATATATTAATTTAATGCTTGATTATTGCATTTTTCAGGTTTTCGGTTAATTGTGATTTGTGCTGTGCAAATTTGGTAGTGATCTGATTATGTCCATTGTACTTACAATGTTTTTGTGCTAAGGGACCCGCGTACCAAGTTTCATCAAGATGTCTAAATTTTTACTAAAGTTACCGCTTGCATGGACAGCGGACGAAAGACAGAAAGTCAAATGGATTTCGTCATCCTGATCATTTATATACATATAAGTATGTAACCCTATATCTATCTCGGTTAGTAGTAGGTGATACATTCCTTCCGTTAGGTGAACAAAACTATTATATTCTGTAGCAACAGGTTGCAAGAGTATGAAAAAACATTTCGACCCTCCTTTAGTTCTATTTCTTGTATGTATCTGTTATTACATATAAATGGCCCACTTCTTCCATTTTATCTTTAAATTCCTCTTTTTTAAAACGAAATGTCTAATTAAGGAATTACTCTTTAATCAAAGCTTCGCAGGTATTGTCTTCACCATTTCAGGTATATATTTCTTAAAACAAAATTTACTTTTACTTAACTAGGCTTTCAACAGAAAATATTTTTTCAACATATACGAACGGCTTGGAGGTAAGCCAGTTCAATCAGACGATCACGAAATTATCACACCGGTGTAACAATAACACCATCTATGACAATAACACGGAGCTTAAGTTTGAATATGCATTTAGCCTCAAAAATTGATTCTGACCTCTTAACTTTCATCTGTAATTTTCAAATTTTTCCGTATCATATCTGGGTTTTGCAGAAAACCTCCTATAGGTAAACTAATAAATCGAGAAACGTTTAATTATCATTTAATCGCTTCGCAATTTCATTCTCTGTCTGTTGTAAAGAACAAGAGTACATGTTTACAATTTTTATTGGGGCGCTTAAGAGGTTTACGCTGATCTTACATGAATATGACACCCTTAGTGGCTTAGAAGATACATATGTACATTTCTTTTTTAAATATTTAAATATCGAGAGTAGCAACCGAGTAGTCAGCAGCAGTAGCTTAATTTCCACGAAATTCAATAAGCTTTTTCTTGTGAATTTCAACAAATATTCTTTACTAACACTTGCTAAACAAATCCAATAATTTACATGAAGATAGTCCTTTTGAGCATGCTCCGAAGCTGAACTATTAAAAACATTCGACAGTAACAAAGAGACTTATCGGTTGGCGAGAGACAAAGCTAACAAAAACTCTTACATAATAACTATCAAAACAGTTTAAAAATAACATATTCGGCATTAAGGTGGACAAACAAATAAATAAATTTTTGATGTCTGTTTGTTTTTGTTCTCTATCAATTCCTTTGCCTGTTCCTACTAAACTAAGTAATCGAAAAGTTATTAATTAAAATTTTTCCGGTTCCTTACCCCGAATATTCCGGCGAAGTTCATATACTAAGAGGTATATCAGCAGAATTTTACACTCTTAGATGTTCTATTAAAAACTATATTTAAATAGTTACCACGATTTCACAGCTGACAAAGTCTTTGTCAAACAAATAAGAAATTTGTCACACTATTGTTGCTAGTTTGCAGTCTGATATGGGTTAAACTTTTAAAATTACAAATAGTTACTTCAGATAAAAGTAAGTTTCTAATAGCATTTCGGAAATATACAACTTTCTCGTTGAAACCGAAGATATCTCAATGCTTCTAGGAGCTATCTTCATCATGTGAAAATTTCATAACACAAAAACGCAACGATAAAAAATCTCAACAAAGCATACGTTAATACCTGCTCACACATCAGAAAATCGCAGTTGTTTAAATTAAAACACTTCCCAATTTTTACTTAACTTCGGGTTGGAAGCACTAGGAGCTTCGTTTTTATTTTGTACCCCACTTGCCTTCGCCATTGGCTAATTTATTGCTGGAACTGAAGCAATGAAAATGCGCAAAGGAAAAAAAATCGATATAAATTGTTTTTCCAAGTAAAAGCGACTCTAGCGATCAGAAAGTCACGCCAAAGCAAGAGTTGCAGTCAGGCAACAACAAGTTGATATGAAGTAGTTTTTTCTTGCACGGATAAAGCTCTGGGTCTATTCCTGGATCGAAAAAACCAGAGCTTTGGGAATAATGGATCGAGGCAAAACTCGGTGAATCAGCAGCTTTCATATGGTTTTGAAATACCCATTCCGCTTTGAAGAGAAATCACTGATTAACAGTCAGTCTTCTGACTAAATTTCAAACTTGATGCCATATATGCATGATTTATTTTTAAGTATTTGGTCGGAGTTGAGTTATGACGCAACTACTAGTAAAGGCTTAAGGAATACCTATAGATTTTTTTTCCGAATCATCAAGTCGTACCGGAGAAGAGATTTTAAAAACTTTAGTGTACCACATACGTTTGTTGGCACAGTTTTTTCTGATTTGTAGTTAGTTTATTACCTGACACAATAGCTTAGACTGGCTTTATTTCTTTCTTTGCATTTAATTTTTAGAGATACGTTGTTACAACCAAAACTGCTTTAAGTATTACCTTTGGTTGAACAAATGAACAATGAACTATGAAATACTATGATTTTTGTATGCAAATATGTGATGAAATACATATATACATAATAGTTACTTACTTCCTAAACTAGTTTATACGAGGGCTGCTAAATATATTTCTGGCCTAATAATGAAAATAGGAATATTTATCAACGAAAATGGTTTTATTGTTTTTCAAAATATTCTCCATCAAGATTTATACACTCTTGCATGCGCTCAAAGTAATTTTCGAAGCACTTTTTCCACTCCGATTGAGACACCTCCAAAACATGGTTTTTGAATGCTTTAACAGCATCTTCTGGCGTCGAAAATCGTTGACCACGCAATTTTTCTTGATGTGTGGGAATAAAAAAAAGTCATTGGGTGCGAAGTCAGGGCTTACGGCGGATGGCTGGTGTGAGATCTCGCAGTGTCATGGTGCACAATGATTCGTCTTCTCTAGTTCGTTTTTCGAATTTCTCCGAAGACTTCAGGCAAACAAATGGTAGTGTACCACTCAGAATTGACCGTCCTACGTTGCTCAAGCGGATCAGTCGCCACATGACCAGTTTTGCCGAAGAAACAGGCGACCATTTGCTTCGAAGTGCTTCTTCCACGAACAACTTTCGTTGGATTTGGCCGTGGCCCACACGGTCGATTGCTGTTTTGTTTCGGGCTCATACGCATAGGTCCATGATTTGTCACCTGTGACGATCTCATAAACGTCTTTTGAAGTACCGCGATCGTATTTTTTCAGCATTTCTTTACACCAATCCACACGAGCCTTTTTTTGAGCGATTGTCAAATTGTGCGGCATCCAACGAGAACAAACCTTTTTTATGGCCAGCTGTTCATGCAATATCGAATGTATGCTGGTGGGAGAAATGCATAGGCATGCCTCTATCTGAAGGTATGTTACATGACGGTCTTGCATTATCAGTTCACGTACGGCATCGATGTTTTCTGGCACAACGGCTGTTTTTGAACGACCTTCACGGAATTCGTCTTTGAGCGAGCGTCGGCCACGATTGAAATCATTGTAACAGTTTTTCACAGTGCTATAGGATGGTGCTTCATAGCCATACAAAGGTTTTAATTCATCGATGCCTCTTGTCGTGATAATCCACGTCGAAAGTTGTGAAAAATGATCGCACGAAAATGTTCACGAGTTAATTCCATTTTTTGGCCGAGATGAATTTTTTAATTCCCTGTAAATAAAACAATTCACAATTTATGACTAAAGAAGGTTTGCCATGTGTCACAGTGCATCCACACATACGAAGGTTAAACCAGACGGGCAAAAGCTTTTAAATTTATACTTTAAGCATGATATTCCAAAGAGTTGGGTTAGGTAAAGTTTACAATTTTTCTAGTTGTGTTTAAATGAATTAAGCCTTACCCACTCTACCCGGAAAAAAATGGCGCATCCTAAGAAAATACTTCACAATACACCACAACCGATGACACCACACTCATACTTCACTACACAGGGCATTATACCACACCATCGCATAAAGTCTTTACACTAACTCACTAAACAAAAACGATGGAAAAGGGATAGTAGGCAATTTGCTCTACATAATACGCACATCAACATTAGCATATTTCGATACATTCGCTAATACACTGATCCGCGGCAATCTTTTCCGTTATTGGAGCCTAGCCGATATTAATGTTTAGTAACTTTGTAAAATATTTAAAATCTGCAAAAATATCAATTTATTGTTTTAAATAAAATTGTTACAAAACAAACCAAAGTGTGTACAGACATCTTCATTTAATTTAACGCAGTGGTGGGTGCTTCCCAATAAGTCGAGTATACAGTTAAACAAGTTGTATGAGCTCTTTTTAATAATCATTGAAAAGCAGCTTTAGGAAGTGATTTGATTTCTCCTATTAGAGTCTTTAATGAATTCTTCAAGAGGAGTTGCCCGTTGAGTTCGAAAAAACAAAGTGACGCCAAACCATGAAACGGTTATGCAAAAATCTTCTGGCAGAGAAACTGTGTGTAATTTTGCAACAATCCGTTGACTCCTTATTTAATGAAAAAATACCAACTTTCTGACGCATTTATTGAAGTATGAAAAGGAAGCGATCTTTTGACACTAAGAGTAAGTAAGCGAGGCTAGAAATAACAAAAAGCTAACAGAGAGCTTATGTGCTGAGCAGTAAGTAAAGTTCATATCAAAAGTTTGCTTTCACCAGATCCAACCATAAAACCACCATCCCAAGTCTCAAATTCACAGCTAGAGATAAATTTTATCTAATCATAGATTGTTAATGCTGGTAAAATTTATTCTACCTGCTCGAAATATTTAACACAAGTTTTTGCTAACAGAAAATTGGCACGTGCATATTGATCATCTGCGACTATTACTAAAAATTAAATTTCAATTTCTATTTTGTTTTAGTGGATATATATATTTCGATTCCATGCTGGATGCATGGGTACAAATAATAAATTCTTTTCTCAGCAGCAGCCACTTCGCGCTCCTTTGCTCCTTGCATAAACTGGATACAAAAGTTCTGACTTGGTGAACTGCACACACAATAAAAAGAACTGGAGAAATTGTCATCCCAGAGATAAACATTTTGTATCGAAAATCTATTATGGTATAATAAACTTTAATCTTAGTTTAGCTGGTGTCAAACTTGTGTACGGTGCGTCGGAAGTTCAAATTCAAAGCGCCATGTAACTCAAAGCGGAGTTTTGAGTTTATATAAATAGTTTGGCGACCATTTCAGTCACTGTGGAGTCCAGCCACATATCACAACATGTGTACACAGTTACAGTCACACCTCCAGTTTTCTGTGTCTTCTTTGCATAAAGTTCCAGATTTAACAAAAGTCGATAGTTGAAAGAGCAGATGCTTCATTTTAACCTCGTTGACTGGCTGTTTGCATTACTGAAACTATTTTGTTTTTTTGACATCTCTGACAAACAAGAATAGTTCCACAGTGACTTGGCTTTTAATTTCAGCCTTTTGTGCTGTTAAGCGATAAAGATGGAATTTGAGATATAATGGGTTATGCTATGGCATCCTAGGCAAAACTCTTTGCCGTCATACCTGCCTTCTTATTTACACGCTTACTTAAAAATCATACTGTAATCGAGAAAAATTATGTTTAAGATTTATTCCGATACTGTTTGGCTGCTTTGGTTGTCTCAGCTTTGCAGTTCGGCGGTTTAATGTAAAATTGGAGATATTAGGTTCCGTCAAACAAAGGATCATATTTTCAATAATTTGAATTGTCTTTCTCTGAAGAAAGAGATTCTTATCTTCTGTTTACAGACGTCATAAAAATTCATGGATCCCTCGGTTTGTTGGATAACTTCAGAATGCGAACAATAAACAAAGACTAACGATCTCAGGTAAGCTTTATAAAAGCACCCTTTAAATAGGTAAAAGAGATGACGGAGGACCATCTTAAAATATTTGTTAAAATAAAGTAAGCTAAACTCTTTAACAAATTTAATATTTTTTCAACATAATCTATGCAAATAATAGATTATATTTGCCAAATGAGTTACAAATCTAGTCATTTTAAAGCCACTGCAACCACTGAAAAAAGAATTCAGCCGTACAAAACCAAATGAAAATTCGATCAGTGTATACCAATGAATTTTCATTAAGCTCAGTAAGACATTTTTCCGATATATAGTATGCCGGTTTTATTTACCTATTTTTGATGATGCCATGGCAACGACGGTATTTGTATTAAAACATTTTACGAAAGTCACTCTTTTACGGCTTCCCGCCGTTGAAAAATTTTACGTGGTAACGTCATTGTTCACCGTCCAATATTATTTGCTCAATCACATAGCGTATGTGTGTATGGGTACGACTAACCCATCCGTTCCTTTACTATCTCTGCTTCATTTCCAGCTGCCTATTGCATTACTCATCAAAGGCTTTCATGATATATCGAACCCCAAGAGTAGTGAGTAAATAAAAGCGGTATGGAAAGTCCTCTCTTCTTCTTTACTGGCGTAGACACCGCTTACGCGATTATAGCCGAGTCAACAACAGCGCGCCAGTCGTTTCTTCTCTTCGCTACGTGGAAGTCATGTGTAGAAGTTCAAGCAAGTGAGGAAAGTTCTCTGATCGCCATTCACTTGGGAGTGGTCAGAAACGATTATTTTACTTATGACTCAAGCAGCTCACGACTTCCGGTCTTTGACCAAGTATCCTCTGGGTAGTCTAAGAACATCCGTTTGAAGGCGAGCTAAAGTGAGAAGGCGAAATACTCCCTACTTAGGGTTGTGCGCTGGGTTTAGGACCCGCCACGTAAAAAAGACACTCCAATGAAAAAGCGAAAACAGCCTCGGTATGGAAAGTAGAAAATGAAAAAATTAATAAAAAAACGGAAAAACTCTAAACTCGAACCGAACAAAAAAATTAGCTGTCGCTGGCAAACTTGCCAAATTTCTGAGTTGGTAACGGTCTTGTACGTCCTTTACCGAGAGAAGATAAACATAAAGAAGACATTAAAACACACGGCAGGAATATCTAAAGCTGGATGTTGGCAATGTTCTTAGAACCAAAAGCATTTCTTTATATGAGTACTTCATAGAGACCCTATGTATATTCGGATACTTTTTGATAGATTCCAATAAACGGACATGGACTTGAATAATGGTCTAAAATGTTTATTATACGAAATGTGAGGCAAGAAACAAAAAAAAAAAATCTTAAAAATTATATGTACAGAATATGAAGTTTTCACTCCTTCTATCCACAAGAGGAATCAATCTAATTTCGAATAATATTAGTGTCTAGTTGCGGTGGCTGAATCATACCTGGAACCCAATTTACATCAAGCTGTTGTAAGTTTTTAATATGTTTGGATTAATGGTAATTACTCTTATCGTCTTCTTGAGCTTACTTTGTATATAAGAGCAAACATATTTAGTTCTCATGTATAGCTTTCTGTTCCAACTCATGGGATATTTGCCAATAGTAAAAGTCCGTAATTCATAGGTAGAATGTATCTACCCAATCTCTTTTAAGATAAGATAAATTCAGGAATAACTTTACAATATCCGTTTGAAGCCCTAAATATTTCTTGGGAAATATTATTTTAGGGTTTGGACTCTGATAAAAAAATTCGGACGAATGGTTTCAGACGAAATACTTAGGAATGGAAAATACTACTTTAAAAGTACACAGAGCAAAGTAAGTCTACTTGGGGTGATTTTGGACTTTTTATGTAATAGTTTGACAAATATGTAGCTTGAAAGACATATCTGAACCAAATTAAATAAACTACACTCAGTATCCCGTCTTGGACAGCAACACTTTCAGGCAAAATGGTAAATCGATAAAATTGTGTGACCATGTCCCCAAATCAACAATTTTGTTTACAATACTCCTATATACATAATTATGTACAATATGTTAAATCAGCTTTAACACAATTGATATCAAAATTTAAATATCTTTTCACCATATCCATTACAACAATTAAGTGATGTTGCGTAACAAACCGAATAGTTTGAAGAAGTTTTTGAGAAAGCCAACTGTTAAAAAAAAAAATGAAGCTTAAGTAATAATTTTATCAAGTCTTGGGGTCAGTTGCTGACATACCGGGAAATTATTTAGAAGTCTTCCAAACCCACACAACAATTAACTTCCTTAGAAATATTACTTAAATATACATAACCACATACTCTTAAATCAGGAAGCTTCTAAATTCATATTTTTTACTATTAGCACACTATGTGTGGCTAATATGGTAATCATACGTATAGGGTTGCATGTAGGGATGTGTGCATATGTAGGCACTTGAATGCACATGTGAATGAAAAAGCTCCAGAAAAGTGAAGAAAATACCAAAAAAGTATTTTGTGTGCACTACGAGTTTTAGCCGCAGCTACTGTTGAATTTGAATTTATTTTTTGCTTTTCTGCAAATTTCATCTAGCTTGTTGTTGCTACTGTTCGGCCGGCTTAGTGATCGGCATACCCGCGGGAAGTATACAGTGAGAATGCATTTCATTTCCATTGTTGCCATATCCCTTTTTTCAGACTTTTTTGTAATTTTTCCATATTTCTGCGTTGGAAATTGATGTTTTTTGCTGTTGCGTTTCATTACATACATATCAGTTTGCGTTTTCATTTTATGAACGCAGGGACTCGACCACATATAGTACAAATGCGTGCTGTGACTCTCTCTCTCCGTTTAATGGAATTTCCGAAAATCGAAAATCATTAAAACATACTATACCTATACATACATCATATATTTACATGTAATCAAGTTAGAATTCGTTTGTAAAATTCAATACCAAAAATTTGGGAAATCAAAAATACCACACAAAGCAATGAGTGTGCAAAAGTTTTGATGTACTATAAGATATTAGTGGCTTGAATACGGTTTTCTGGCGCCAAATGACCACCTTTCTTGAGACTCTCTACATTTCCCCTATAGCTATTGTACAGCAATATATGGCAGCCGATGCCTTGCTTTCTCTTCCCTCAATGTTTGGTTTTGAAAACCCCCTCCGGCCTTACATTGCTTAAGGCCTCTCGATGTAGAGAAAGGTGCCCAATGCAAATTTTTTGTACATAAGGACTAATTCATTGGTTGTCCAACCAACTTAAAGAACAGCCGAATTAATACTATGTTCGGGCCGACATTGAAAGCATTTTGAAAACACATTTGTATGTTGTGGAATGTAAGTCGTTCGGACCGACAATGTGTGTTTTCGATGAGTTTTTACTGACAACTATCAATATGGGGATTCTCTTGCTCTTTCAAGATGACACAAAATGTAAAAATCCTATACCGAAATATGCAAGGCCAAGAGAGCACCCATTGTGAATCTAGTGATATATGACGGCACGAAAATAAACATGGGTTTTGGTCTGACATATTTTACAGCCATTGCAAACAAATTTTTGCGTGTGTTTGTTGTGCCGTTGCACCAAGAAGAAAATTCTGCAAGAACAAGAGAATCCCCTTAACAGTGAGCAGCAGCAGCAATATGGAATGTAAACAAATATCTAGTGACAATTTAGGGCCGGCAAAATATGTCTTCCATAAAAATCGATTAAACTAGAGCAGGCACCGATTATAATGAGTGAAACGTAAGTTTTCAAGTAGTTTTCAGCGAAAACTGTGTTTTCGTTTGATAGATTTTACATGGACGAAAACAAAAGTTTTCGTGCGAAAGCCAGTTTTTCCACGAAAACATGTTTTCGTTGTCGGTCCGAACGTAGTATAAAAGTGAAACTTAAATCTAAGCTTATGCTATCACTAACTTAATATTCTGAGCGCCGGCAGAGCGAGATGTCGGCAGCAACGCATATTGTTAGTGGCGTGCTAGTAGCGTCATTAAAATCCGTAATATTAGTTTGGCGTTCTTTTAGTGGGTAGCGGTAAAGTGGCGTGATGCGTTTGCCAAATTCTGTACCTGCATTCTGGAGCATTCTTAAGCTGGCGTTGTACAGTACACTGTATAACAAAATATTTATTTTGTTAAGTTGTATGACGGGCATGTTTGCATTATTGTGTGTAATTAATTATTAAATGTGACAACCGAACATTATTTTTATGTATCATATGATTTCACAAGTATTCGAGTACTCATAACAATAACGGTAAACGAGTTTGGTTTGTTTTGCTTTTTCAAATAAGACAGTGCCCTTAATCTCACTTTCCCTCTTTGGTAAAGGTTTTGGGGAGTTGCCTATATTTGCTTACAACAGCAACATAGGTTTATATAAAAGTAAACAGAATAGGAGTTAATAAAAGTACTCTACATATAAGTATGTATTACATAGAATATTCTTCTTTGATGGAAGGCCAAATGAGGTTGGTGTCTCAAACGGTCCTTTTCTCTATAAATGTGGGTACAAGATCTTAGTTGTATATGTTTTTGTTTACAGCTCTTATTATTTGTTGATAATGACCTGAAAATATGTTCTCATTTTTAGTCGATATTTAAATACCAGCAACACCTTTCAGTTTATGCAAATACTCTTAGACGTATAAGAATGATATATTTAATTGTTTCAATTTCCGTTATTTTATATTTCAGTATGTGCCTCATAGGGATGTATTAAAAACTCTGATATTATGAACTATCATTCAATAATATTGAAATTTTTATTCTAATTTTGAGTTTTAATCTAATGAAAACTCACCGAGGATGATGTTTACGTCGGTTTAAAGAAAATCTTTAAATCTTTCGTATTTCTGATTTTCGCTATATAATTCTAAGCACCAAACTAATCTATAAACTCCACTTTGAGACAAAATTTAAAATTCTATTATTGAATAAAATCTAATCTCTTCTTAGAATAAAAACTTTAACTTATTCAGACATTACTGCCACTAACTCTGATGTGGAGTTGTAACCGATCTACGAGAATTTCTGATTTGCTGGATAGCTAGGAAGAAATCGGCAACCTCGTCTGATATATATGTATATAAAATGCATAATAGAGATCTAATAGTACTCACCCTAATAATAAGTCAGGCTATATCACTCTTCCGAAACCGAACAATTATCTTTACAATACATATTTTTAACAATCAAAAAAACAAGTGAGTTTTACTTACTATATAGCTCGTGCTCAAAAATTACTCTCAATCGAACAGTATGTAGGCCTTAAGAACTTTAGGCTTTCATGAGAGTTTAAAAACAATAATTAGTGCACTCAGCAATCATAATGTATTTTTGTTTGTTTTTAATGTATCAGTCACGTTCCCGCTGTATGGCGGCTAACATCAATTATCAGCACTTGACATTCGCAACTTTGATAGTGCTAATTGTGGCTTATTCTAGATTTCAACTGTTGCCACTAACTTCACAAAATTTTTTGATCGTTTGTGCGTAGATTATTCGAGCATTTTGCACTCCCAAACTCTTATGCATTCATGCTTGCATTTCAACTAATTCAATAACAAATACATCTGTTTACACCTTTCAGAAGCAATGAGTGCGAAATTTCAGTGGAAGGAAACATACAACGATTTACAAATTTTGCTCATTTTACTGATGCGAACTTGCCAACAGGAAAAGCAGCAGATTTTTAACTAGTATTTTCTATTTTTGTCAAGCTCAAAACTAACTTAAATTCCAACTCCACCGAAAAATCTTAAATGTTACACCTCTATTACAATTTCGATAATCGTCTCTAGTTTTTGTAAAGTCACAGATACTCTCTTAATAAGTTTGGAGCGAGTTATAGATGTGGAACACCTGAACCGAATATAAATCCGAGTTCGTTCTAGTTACATCGTGAAAATAGGTGACAACATGCTATGCCAGAGAGTTCCACTAATTCTTTAGTAAGCAATCCTAAATTATTTTAGTTTATTTTCATGTGTCGGTGTCGTTCCTGGCGTATGGTGGTTAACCTCAATTAACAGTACTTGACATTCGCAACTTTGACAGTACTAATTGCGGCTTACTTTATATGGTACATTCTTTCACTAATTTCAAAAAAAATTTTGTTCGGCTGTGCATGGACAGGTTTCGGCCATTTCGCACTCTTACATTTTGTTATGCGTTTATTCTCGCATTTTGACTAGTGTGTTGTCAAATATTATTTTACTAGCTGACCCCGCAGCCGTTGTCCTGCGTGAAATTATGTGTATTTTGAAATGAAAAGAAAGTTAAATTTATCATTTCATTTTTTTTCAATGTAAGGCAGCTTTTTAAACAATATTTTTTGGTTTCTGTTCCGGGGTACAGAAAAGATGGTTTTCCAACTCGTGAGCACGCCACGGCCGTGCGAAAAACATAGCATTTCCAAATTTATGCCTCACACTATGCGCCAATCTTTAGGTCCTCTTGATTGTCATCTCAAATATAATTTTCACTGGAAACGGAATACGTTTCAACTGAAATGGGAAACCGTTAGAACTCAAAGGAACTCGTATAATCAAGCACTCTCCTCCTTGTAATCGATAGGTGCGTCACAATCAGTCGGGTTTCATTACAGAAACATAATAACGACGGATCCTACTTTGAGACGCAAATGATGTGGTGGCATACCAAGTCTGTCCATAGAATTTAGAAATACCACTGGATAATTCACGGCGTCATCACCATTGTCAAGACAATCAATCGATTTGTATGAGTGCAAGTCTCTCGAAATTTGACTTTGAATCTTCCAGTTTAAGTCAACAACATCGGTAATTTTGGCAGCTAACATTACCCGTGCACTTAAGGAATCGTAGTTACGATAATTTGGCCAATGACCGAACATTTGTGATGAGTTCATCTTTCGTGAATTGATAAAGGGAAGATGGAATTGACATCGAACCACCGGAAGTATCAACCGAAATTGTACCATTTCCAATTTTTAGCGAAGACGATGTAAAATGTCTTTGGCAATGTCGATGTTTTTATCGAAAAGTATGCGAACTTCGTTTTCATTCCAGTGATTAACGTGTTCCAGCAAACACATCGAACCGTTCACAGTAAGCAATGACTCAAATAAAGTTGAACCGCGTACATTAATCAATAGCAACCGGAGGTAGAAACAATCGTCGTTTTTCGGGAGGACTGTGTAAATTCGTCCTAATGCATTAGTTGATAAGTCACCTGGATGTCTGGCCTTGCTTTCTGCGTAACTATTTCTTCGACGGTGCATTCCATGCATAATATCAAGGTATTTTCGAATAGAACAAATTCTTACAAACGGATCACTGACGAAAGTTGAGAAAAAACTCGTCAATGTTAATTTTGTTGCTGGCGATGTTTCCACTGGCTATACTGTATTCTCTGGGTTGAAATACACTCTTTGGTCATTCTCCAAATTAACTGCGAGACGCACAAAGTCGGAAAACGTTCATGAAATGCAAAAGTAAATATCCTACAAAGCACTTTATTGCAGTTCACGTATCGTCCGTATCGTTCAAGAAATATAACTGCTATGTTGCGTCCTTTGGGGACGTAATTTCAAACGTATTTTATCGATTACACCAAACTGCAATACTCCACATTGATATGAGTTTTGAATGTGAATTAGACAATAATGATGAATATAGTACGATCAATGTGTTGTCAACTTCGATATTCACTTTTCTAAGTTGAATGCTGAATGTTCTGCCAGTGTTGTCTGGTGAGCGACGCCGATAGAGTTGATATCCATTATTTCCAGTTTGTGTTGTCGAAAGAAAAGCACATAGATAGTGTTTCGTGGATTTATTGTCAGACATACAAACCGAAAAGGAATTGTAGTGTCCGCAAAGTCCATGCACCATATTTGTTTCCACCACTTCATATAATACTGGATCTTTCTCTACATCAGGAATTTCCGGAGAAATGATTTCATCGATTTTATTTGGTGTAACCATCATCATTCTTCTTTGGATGCGGAAAACTCTATTTTGCCACTCAACAGAGTACATCTAGCATCCAACAGCACCACATATACGTTGCTTCAAGATAAAGTCAATCAAACATCATAGCTGTTGTTTGAAAAGTCATGCAGTGGCATCGTGACGATCGCTTGCTGATTAACCGCAATCCATAATTCCGCACGTATGTCACCGCATCTTGGGAGAACTTCTTGCCTTGCCTTGCCGTGGGCTGCCATATTTTGATGGCAAAAAGAACACCGACCGATATTAGGGCGATCTCTTGGAGGCTTCGTAACAAATTTCAATCTGCAATTGACCTCTTTGTGTGAAACACACGTAAAGTTTTCACTGAATAATTTTCAATAATTTTTCTTTTGAATAGCCGGAATAAAAAAGCAAGCGACCGAAATTGAACTATTTAAATAATTTACAAATCAAAATATTGAAAAACAAAACAAACAAAAATTTAAAAAAAAAAAAAATTGTATGGAAAAAAGTTACTTTTTGGAATTATTCAATTTGCCGACTTTTCATGAAAAGTATAAGATGTTTTTACTTCTAAACCTTCCTTGATCCACAACGAACAACCTCTTAAAATTTCATCAATATTGGTTCAGCCGTTCTCTTAGCGTTACTAACGAACAAACATTCATTCGTTTGTATGAGAAAAAGAAGAGGGCTGTTTTTAGGGGTTTTCCGGCAATTATTCGAATTTTTTTCTCCGCAGAAACCATCCCTGAACCTCAACGATCATTTTAAAAAAAGAATTGTCAAATTTGGTTCAGTCGTATGAAAGTTATGAGCGTACATACATTTTGACGATTCATTTTTATTTATATAGATTTATTGAATCTGCTTTTTTTAAAGCCCAACAATAAGTTATAAAATCATAAATCTTTTTAAAAACTAGGCAGGCTCAAGCAAGTGACTGAAATGTTTTGGTGATAAGTTGCTCTTTAATACGCAGGCATATCTCTTCTTTTAGGGCGTGTTTGATCACAGGAATGTACCAAAGCATTAGCCAAAGTGTTTGGGTGATCTCGGAGTTTAGATATATATCTCATTCTGCTATCTTTCACTTCTTTCTTTACCATAGGAATACCAAGGTCTTTATGAATATTTTCATTACGCATGTACCATGGTGAACACGTAATTGTTCTAAGCATTTTTGATTGAAACCTTTGTATTATATCAATATTAGTTGCACAGGTCGTTTCCCACAGTTGAATGCCATATATCCAAATCGGCATTATGACCGCATTATATAAGAGCACTTTGTTGTCCAGGCTAAGTTTGGAGTTTTTATTTAAAAGCCAATTTAAATTTGCATCTCTAATCTTCATACATGTTATTTTACTACTACTGTGTCTTCTACACGTGAGCCTTCTATCTAGGTGAATATCAAAATATGTTACTTCATGGGGTATTAAAATATTGTTTGTTTTTATGTAATATGCTTACACTTCTGTTCCTTCACATTTATACGCCAGTTCGCTAGCCAATCTTCGACATAACTTAAATGCTCCGCTAATATTCTTGATGCTAAAATGTGGCAGTTGTTACGGCTCACTATAGCTGTGTCAAGAGTTGAAGTTAATACATTGTTAGTTGTTGAAAGATCTGCTGTATATATGATGTATAGAGTTAAACCCAAAACGCTGCCCTGTGATACACCAGCCCTTATCTGTCTTTCATCAGATATGAAATCTCCTATTTTCATCATAAATTCTCTATTATTTAAATAAGACTTCAACGTTTTATACAATTCTAAAGGTAGAATTTTTTTATTCTTATATAAAAGACCTTCGTGCCACACCTTATCAACAGCTTGGGCTACATCTGGAAATATTGCTGAGCAGTACTCCCTGTGCTCAAATACTTTCCCTTTCGTTAGTAATTCTATTTGCTTGCTCTATTGTGCCATGTTTCGCACAAAATCCGAATTCATGCACTGGTATTGTATTATTTTCGTGGAGGAAAGGAGACATCTTTGATAGTAATACTTTTTCAATACTTTATAAAGACAGGGTAGAATACTGATTAGTCTGTATGAAGACGGTTGTGTTAAGTCTTTCCCACGTTTATCTATTAAGATAATCTGTGACGTTTTTAAATATTCAATCGACTCCTTAGCTGTGTTGGGTAAGATTGACAACTTAAAGTTATTCTGTGGGCAATTTGGCTGAAATACCTTTTCTAAGTGATTGGTTTGCAAAATTAGACTTATCCTCATCACTTCGACCCAAGTCTCTTATAGGCATGTTGGAGTTGGTTGGTGGCTTCATGGACTTTGGTGCTTTCCACAGGGAATTTCGCTTGTTTGAATTTGGACACAGCTTCTTGATATACATCGCTGTGTTGAATTCTTCCTCGCAATAAAGCGCTTTTTTAACTTTCGTATAGCAGATATCAGTTGAAGCAGAGTTGAAGAGGAGCGATTTAACTGTCAATCACGTCTACCTCGCATTTTATCTTTTACGATTTTCTCTATTTCATTATTGGTGATCTTGCTGAAACCAACTAGTTTAATGTTTCTTTTTGGTGTTGCCAAAACAGCTGCATTAGTTATTACGTCATTAAATTCTCTTATACTTTCATCAATGAAATTCTGTATTTATTTTGCAATCAATATTGATGTGGCTGCTGATATACTTTCTACTTTCAACCAGTTAGTTTTAGTTTTTTGACTCAAATATCAGGGGCTGTTCGTATAACCTTATTTGTACAGGAGAATGATCAGGTGATAAGTTTGTACATGTATCAGCTGTCATAAGCGAGCTATCTATATTTTTAACTACAGCAAAATCTATTAAGTCTGGTATTTTTTTCTATCACAGGGCCAGGAAGTCGGCTTCTTCTTCTTCTTAATTGGCGTTGGCACCACTTACGCGATTATAGCCGAGTCAACAACAGCGCGCCAGTCGTTTATTCCTTTCGCTACGTGGCGCCAATTGGATATCCCAAGCGAAGCCAGGTCCTTCTCCACTTGGTCCTTCCAACGGAGTGGAGGTCTTCCTCTTCCTCTGCTTCCCCGGCGGGTACAGCGTCGAATACTTTCAGAGCTGGAGTGTTTTCGTCTATCCGGGCAGCATGACCTAGCCAGCGTAGCCGCTGTCTTTTAAATTGCTGAACTGTGTCAATGTCATCGTACATCTCGTACAGCTCATCGTTCCATCGAATGCGATATTCGCCGTGGCCAATGCGCAAAGGACCGCAAATCTTTCGCAGAACCTTTCTCTCGAAAACTGTTAAGGTCGACTCATCGGTTGTTGTCATCGTTCAAGCCTCTGCACCGTAAAGCAGGACGGGAATTATGAGCGACTTATAGAGTTTGGTTTTTGTTCGTCGAGAGAGGACTTTACTTTTCAATTGCCTACTCAGTCCAAAGTAGCACCTGTTGGCAAGAGTAATCCTGCGTTGGATTTCCAGGCTGACATTGTTGGTGGTGTTTACGCTGGTTCCAAGATAGACGAAATTATCTACAACTCAAAGTTATGACTGTCAACAGTGACGTGAGTACCAAGTCGCGAGTGCGACGACTGTTTGTTTGATGACAGGAGATATTTCGTCTTGCCCTCGTTCACTGCCAGACCCATTTCTTTTGCTTCCTTATCCAGTCTGGAGAAAGCAGAACTAACGGCGCAGGTGTTGAGGCCGATGATATCAATATCATCGGCATACGCCAGCAGCTGTATACTCTTATAAAAGATTGTGCCTGCTCGATTAAGTTCTGCAGCTCGAATAATTTTCTCCAGCAGCAGATTGAAGAAGTCGCACGATAGGGAATCGTCTTGTCTGAAACCTCGTTTGGTATCGAACGGCTCGGAGAGGTCCTTCCCGATCCTAACGGAGCTTTGGGTGTTGCTCAACGTCAGTTTACACAACCGTATAGGTTTGCGGGGATACCAAATTCAGACATCGCGGCAGGATGTCGGCTTACCAGGAGATATTATCTCCAGCTTATTATGCCTATTCATAATAGTGTGGCACAGCTGTCGTTCTTTCGGATTAATAAATTGTAATATCCACCTGCTAGAACTCTTTGACCTAGTGAACCAAAAAAGTCTTTAAATTCAGTATCTGTAATTTTAAAACGAGGTGGACAGTATATAGCCGTAAGGTTTGTGACTTACAACCCCGATTTTTGAGTGGTATTTTTGTAGCTTGTAACTGTGGTGTAGCATAAGATTCTAAAGCAATTCCCACAACAGCCGGTTCTACGCACCGGAATTGACTCGGATTTCATCCTACTAAGGGCTGTTTTTTTTGGCGATCTAACCCCGTTTGAATCGGTATGTGTTAATCTGTGTTTGTCGTCACTGGAGCAATGCCTTGCAGCAGGGTACTCCTGACTCGTGCTGCCATTGAGAACAACTCGGGTCCGGAGGTGTTTTTCTGCTGCCTTTGCGCAAAGAGTCTCCATCATGCGATGTATGGGGCCATCTTAAGACCTGCTTAGGCCTTAAGACTCACAGGGAGTGGACCACTAGTTACGTGGCCCCGTGTTGCCTTCGCATTACTGCGACACTAGCCTCTACGGCTGTACAATCTGCACATAGTTCGCGCACCGCGCCGCCACTCCCGCTGACCTTGATTAATTTCTTTTTTATGTTAACGTAGCGGTCAATGCCAGTTTGCGCAGACTGGCATTTTTTTATAGGTACATTCTCACCTTGAGTTGTATTATTCTACGCTGCACTTAATGCACTTTTTAGATATTTGTTTGTTTTGTTTTATTTTTTTGGAGACAGATTTCCCGGAGCGCATCAGAACACGTCCGTATAGATTGAAAGCTCGTAATAAAGTTGCCACATCTGAAAGTAATTTAGTACTCTTAATTATGGAAAACAATACAACAGGAACTGAAGTTTTATTGAATTTCAGTAGTGAACATTACCATGCCTAAATCTTCATCAAATTTCTTACAGTTATGAGTAAATAAAAATTAAACAATGTGAACTTAAAGGCATAGTCACAACAAATATTTAAATTTGATCTTAACTTTCTTTCCTTATTAAGAGAAAACAAGACATTGTTTATCTTTCAGTAATCTCTCATAATCATCGATATAACTAAAAGGCATCATTGTTAACTAAAAAATAATTCTAAAATTCTGGAAATAGTCGAACTAAGTCGCCTTCATAACGTTTACACTACTTTTTACGTAAGTGCCATATTACATATTAATTGTATGTAGCATTGACAAAAATAGATAAGCCCGAGCAACAATACCCCCACTTCCCTTAAAGATGTTCAAATTTCCCAAAATTAATGCAATCATCAAGTCCCTTTTCCCTCCTCCAAAAAAACAATTGTCGTTCCACCTGTATTCAAACCGTTCAGGTTGATCAAAATACGTTATATTTCAATGGAACTAAATTATTGAATTTTATTAAAACTCGGATACTTTTAGCGCTCCTTTGGTTGACCTTAATTTTATATACTAAATTAAGCTTCTTCTGTCGGATATATCTTATTTGTAAGTGTTTTTAATAAAATTTTATCTGACGCTAACTAAAATATGGCAATAAATAAAATAAATAAGTCTAAGTTCATGGTATTTTATATGTGTCAAGAAGATACTAAATTTGGTCATGACACAAGATTTCTTCGAATAATGGACATATTTTTCTTTCTCAATACATAAAGTTTTGTCAGCAGCTGAATGAATTTCTCGGGTTTCGATTCTCGTGAGTTGTAATAGTATAACATGTTTGAACTTAGCCCTTTCTAGCTGTTTATTTTGTTCCTCGAAAATAATGTTTATAATTCCCGCATATTCTAAATATTTATATATACACAAATAAGTAGGTTTCGGGCCTTGCTACTCTCCATACTTTCCATACTCTTCGTTACGTCACCAAAGCCAGATGTTCCAGCTGCTCATTGCGACTCTTATTGTTATTCTGTACAAGCTTTTCATATCCTTTGTTTCAAGTATTATTATATTTTCTGTTTCCCTGTATCCAGGTGTGCGAATGCGTTCATATTCCAGGACTCACATTTTTTATAACTTTTTGTTTTTGTTATTTGTATTTCTTCACCCAACTTACGCCGTTGTGACATCATATTTTGTTGCCGACTGCACAAAGCGCAGTATTCTTCTTGGTAATGTGTTTTTTATGTAGACTGGTATCCTTGGGGAAGGATATAATTAAATGGCTGTATGGTTGATCTTTGATAATAATTGTGTGTCTGCCATATAATTTACCAAGAGAGACTTAATTAATTGTGCTTACAACAAAAACGAAAAGAATAGAAAAAGAAAAGTAGAAAATAAATGTAGAATCCAAACAAGGCTTGAGAAGGGAAGTAAAGAATACGAATGAATATTTACTATATGCTTGCCTGCAAAACAATACTAATGAAAATTAAGTGGCAGCATTTACAAGGTCTTCCATTTAAGTTAAGATAGAATGGTTCAGAGAAATAACTAATGTTTTTCCGTTTGTGTAAATTTTTAGTTAAAAAGGTAATCCTGAATAAAAGTGTTACGGTGTGATGTGTTGAATTTTTTTAATGTGTCTGAACGTTGAGTATTTCTCTGGCACAGGCCTGTACTACGTTGAATTTAAAGCCATCGGAATTGTTTAGGACGGAATGTGGATTTCAGAAAAATAGTCAAGAAAAAGGAGGTTTATACCAAAAAGTACTATTTGTAAAATATGGGAATAGCCGCTGTTTGTAATATCAATGACACCATCGCCAAGATATTAGTTTTGACCTACAGAGAAAAATATTTTGTGAGATGTGAGAATATTGTGTGACGCGATTCCCTTCAATGCTAGTACATTCCGTCCCTACAGTTTTTCCTGAGAGGCTAATAATATCATAATTTATAGTTCAGTTTGAATTAAGAACACTAATGATTACTTTGGGTTTGTAGTTATTTTTTACTGAACACTTACAGTACTTTGATGAAAGATTTGCTGAGGTCAGATTAATCAAAATTGAAAAATTAAAGTTAAGATTTTGATTCTGTTGAGCTTCCTTAATATTTCATCTTAGAAATATCAATTTACATAATCAAGGTCAAAGTTAAATATTTTCAGAGTGGATAATCAATAACCTGGCTTTAGCTTTTCTCGAAATACGTGACGCAGCAATTTAATTAGTAATCATTACACCCAACTGGAACTAACTATTTCCGAAGTCCTGAGTTCGCAAGAGCAGATCCCCTCTACTTTTTGTCTTGTTCCAATTTTTACTGATACCGAAATTGCTCACAAGCCACCCAGTATTATGTTATAATCATCGCTTTCCTCGCGCAACATCACGGCTGCAAGCACGTCCTACCATTTTTATCTCTAATCACATTGTATCGTTTTTTATATTTTAATAAATCAAGTATTAATGTGAACATTCCACACCATTAACCAAGATTCAAATTTAAGTGTTATCAAATAATGTAAAGAATATCGGTAAAAAAAAGCCAATAAGTCAAACACAAGTTACGCAATATTACCTATACTCGTACAGTCCATTAAGTTCTGATATAAAATAACAATATTTTTGAATTTTGAGGTGACTATTGTCTTCAGAAGAGGAAGTCTATAGGGCTTATACAATATTATTTTAGTATTGTGAGAAGTTGGCGAATGTAGGGGTAAGACCTCCTATTTCTTCCTTTCTAATTATTTTGTCATTATACTATTTTCGAAGTCTGTACTCAATCATTTTACTTAAAACTATTCGCATCGTACTATTGGTAGCTTACGATATACTAAAGTTTCGAGCTAACATTGTTAAACCTGCTTTCCCGTTTGAATAAGAGAGAATTTGAGGACAATGAATAAATCTTCTCAAGCATTGTATAAGACAGTAACTACTAAAATTTTTAATAATAAGCAATAAGGAAATTGTAGAAATAGTTATGTGGAGGAAGAACCTATGTAGTATTAGAATATCTTCAATATTTCGGACCAAATTTTGGATCAGTTTCGAAGAACTGTGTAGTATAATGCTTAAATTAAGGTAAACTGTTCGGTACTGCTTCTTCGGTAATTGGCCATATTGCTTCCTAAAAAAAAATCAGTAAGCTTATAAGTGCAAGAACAGCAGAATAATATAAGGTGGTGTAAGTTGGATTTTCCAACAGCATAAGCTCCAATTATTATTTAATATATTTTCATTTATGTATCATGGCTTCATATCACTCATTAAGTCGTTAACACTGAAACTTTTATTTCAATTTCTTATTTATTTATTGCTTCACTTTCAGGAGACCACTGTTATAACAATTAGTGTCTGCAGTTTAATCCAGCTGCGCTTAACTGACCTTTACAAGAAGCCACCAACACGCTACCTCCCCACCACCATCCACCAGTCGCGTTCACAATATTTGAAGAGGAAAACAATGAGCAAAAGGTCACCCACTGTGCTCATTTGTCTTCAACTTCGAAATCAGCATTCTGTTCCATTCGTTTAATGTCACAAATTTTCTGTCACTCAATGCAGCGTCTGCCTGCTTGATTGCAGCATCCAACATCGCTCCGCGAATGTTGTTGGCATTATTTAGCCGTTTGTGGCGTTGCCATCACTTTGTGCCCGAGTCTACTGTTTTATATCGTCTGTTGTTCGTGATCTTTGATAATTTTTCAGACTTATACATTTACAATTTTTTTTATTTATTTTGTGGGCACATCCTCCCATTTCTGGCTTTGTATGACATTTCCCCTTTGGGGCTGGCTTCAGCTTCATATTTCATAACGCAATACTCTCAGTGAGCAGACACAAAAGTTATATTTGTCAGTAATGTCTGTTTGTTGTCTTTCGCAGTGGCAAGTGAGCATTTGGCAGCAAATTGATTTATATTACTCTCCTGCAATAAAATAACAACAATATAAAGACAAGGTTAGCGGTGATTCCACCTCCCGTTCCTTGGTGGGTGGCATTTGTGGCCACAATTTGTCTACTCAGCGTTTTAAATTGGTGAGTTGACTTTATCTGTGCGTGACTTAAGGCTCTGCGATTGTTAAGAGGTAATCGAAGTGTATAGTGAAATATAGTTGCAAGTACTTAGTAATAGTTTTTCAAAAATAATTGAATTTCATAATTTTATTTAAACCTCTTTTGGCAATAATCTCTTTTGATATTATTAATAAGTAAAACACTGTTTAACCAGCTACTTAATTTTATTATATTTATTTAC
>JBAWJQ010004198.1:0-147987 GCA_037783105.1 Bactrocera zonata | reverse complement strand
CAGTGACTGCAATGTCATGATACCTGAGCAGAATACGCGAAAAAACTATGAATTATGTGGTATAGGTCTACATCTTCAACGTTTTCAGTGCAGTCTTCGGTAACTTGGTGTCTTTTGACTTTTGCTTCTAGCCCCAATGGTACTGAAAGAAAGAGAACGTGAAATGCTTGTAAGTGATCGCGATCTGGATCATATATTTTATTCTTTTCAATTATCTAATTTAAAGTACTGAATTTGAAAACATTTTTATGTACAAAGTATATAGTGTATGTATATTATGTATGGATTTTCTTCGTGTGTTTGTGTGTGTTTCCAGCGCATTGCAAATTCTAGTTGAACGCCAACATAGAATATTCAATTAAAGTGTGTAAATATTTACACAAAACGTTACGCCAGCAAAACAGCTTCAAAACGACATTTGTATGTGTATGTGTATATATGTATGTCTGCAGTTAAATTCTTTAGGCGGCAGCTATCAACACCATTTGACCCCGCTTGCAACCTCCTCTAACTGTCACATTGATAGCATTTGCTTTGACATTACCTTTGAACTGTGGCATCTTGCGAATCATCATCAATATTTTCTTTATATCACCTTTACCCACTTCCACTTACACAAATATCTCCAAGTATATTCTACTTGCTATCTCATCGATTTTTCTGTACTCAGTCCGTCATTGCAGTACTTTACTTCTTTATACTTCTCTCCGACACTGTCGCGATTCGGCTTTCAAGTGCAAATCCAATAATTTGCTTTTACTGCAACATTTATTGCTTGTTGTTTTTGGAATGCCCGCATACTTGTAGCTTCTAATTATTTATTAAAATTCAAATTATTTTGAAGTGGACTGTTAAGGCTACTACAGCTTCTTCATGTTCTTCATGAGCCGGCTCGAAGGACCACTGATAATTCGGGGGGTGGAGTACGGTGCTCGCTCGTTCCAAAGATGTGGTTGGCCGTGGGGAAACGTTCGGCGCAAATTTATTCCACAGAAATATTAAATAAAACAAAAGGTTTCATATAATATATATAATTTTAATATAACAAATTGGAAACACACTTACCACGTCTGTATCGCAGGGCTGTCGCAAAAGAAGAGAGCGCGCAACTTTTTTAGTTGGTGTTTAGTTGCGCGCGAATTAAAATTTCGAAAAAACTTCGAAGAAGAGATTTCTCTGCCGACAAAGACGTGGCAAAAGAAATTGGGCGGGGGAGGTGTCAACAATTTTTGTTTTACTATTTTCAAAACCTAAATCCTTGAGCGGAATATAATCATTCCCTTTGATCCATATTAAAAAGCTGTAATTGTCAATGTACAAATATGAACTCCATCACGGGGTATTTTTTCCAAAACTTCGACACTTTCACATAAAGACTGCATTAGCTAAAAGAAAGTTAATGTGATTAGTTAGGGAAAGCTGAGACGTATTGAAATAAGTGGGCTTTTGGATAAAAGGAAAGAAACGCAACAAATAACTTAAATATAATACTGCTGTATACTTGCTTCAAAGAAATGGTCTTTTTGTAGAATTTCTGAATAATAGTTTTTATGACAAGCCAAATAAATACTTCACTGCCGTTATATGTGCCCATATAAAGTTCTTTAACCTGCTTCATTAACAGGCAGTGGCAAAAAGAGCTCTACCCTACTGTGATCGTAGATTGTCTCATTTTACTGAAAGTCCAGCCAATTAGTATTTATCCTAATGCAAAATTGTTCTACTTTATACTACTTGCATCGCTTTCCAAATTTATCTCCTTTCTGAAAACATTTTTCTAAGTTATGTCAGTCGGATAAACCGACACTTAAAAACTTATCTGAACTCTCTTCGATCCCATTTCAATTCGTTCAATAAAAATACAGTTAGGTACTAATTATATCTACTCAATGAAAAAAAATTATATCACATACATATATCAACGACATATTAGTAAACCACATAAGGAATCAAATATGTAACAGTGTGAAATTCCAAGGAACACTTAACAACTAACTATTTTATTTTTCCTCAAGCGCGCCAGAAAGGCGGAAGGCTATCCAAAACTCGGAAATACCAACTTCTGCAGAAAACCTCAAAAGACATTTAACTAAAATGAAAATGAATGTGCGGTTTTGGGAAGAATTTCCAGTTTACTAAGCTGGTGTAGTGTGGATAGCCGCCAGAACGGGTTACTGCTAGCTTTGCATATAACCCTGGCCAGCATGAGCTTAGCAAATGAAATGCACCAAAGTTTCCTGCTATTGCAGTGTAAATAGAGTAAAACAACGAGTTTGTGCCGAGTTAATGACTATCCTTAATTTTATACAAAGTTTGATGAAAATTCTTGATCCCTATCTCATTTGAGATAATTTAACGTCGAATCATTATGTCTATCATTGAAAATGATGGAATTGTCGTGTGTTTTTTTTTTTTTTTTTGTTTTGCTATTGCTTTACAATTGTATCTATTTAAGGCACAAATATATATTACTAAAAGAATAGAAGTAAGGAAGGCCTACGTTCGGGTTCAACCGAACATTCTATTCTCTTGCAACTTGCAAGAATAAAAGCCAGGAAAATACTTTAAGGTGTGAAATCAATCATATTGAGTAAAGTTATCCGGATGTAACCATGTTCGAAAATCCTGATATCAGTTAGAAAAGGGGAAAGGTCAAGTTTTCACTAAATTTTAACTATTTTTGACACACAGATACACAGTTCTGAATAAAACACGCTTTCTTATTTTCATTGGGATAATTCACATATTGGTGATGCAAAGTCACCCCGAAGTTCGAAAATCTTTATATTAAATTTAAGGGGTTAAGAAAAGTATTGGTCCGATTCAATCCATTTTTGGCATACAGATAAACCATTGGAAGGAAGGATTAGTCACAAGGTGGCATAGACTAAAGACACTATTCTTGCAAAGTGTTATCCCGTTATACTAATTGCTTCATCATACTCGGCAAATTTGGTTCTTGCAGCTTAAGTGATTTAGGAGATATGTATATTGAACTTGTTTCAAAAC
This sequence comes from Bactrocera zonata, assembly GCA_037783105.1. Lineage (NCBI taxonomy): Eukaryota > Metazoa > Arthropoda > Insecta > Diptera > Tephritidae > Bactrocera > Bactrocera zonata. Next base: position 144,978 of record JBAWJQ010004198.1, on the reverse strand, counting down.
AAGTGGGCGTGTCACCCCATCGTTTTATTTAAACTTTCTCAAACTATTTCGGATGTAAAATTGAATGTGTTTAGCGTATTTAGTTACCGTTATTTGGGTATTGAGGGGGCTTATCGTCCATTTTCATTTCAGTAGAGAGAAGAGAAGTTTAAGCACTCTGCAATTTCATCAGGTCTTTATTCTTTGATCACCACATCTACCACCATATAAAACAAGTAAAATTAATATTTTCCAAAATTTTTTCAGAACATTTTTTGGAAGTTATTAGTCAGTTAGTGTTGTCGTCCTAATTGGCAATGCGAAGCACTGAAATACTCGTACGTTATTTTATGGTAGATGGCCATTTCTGTTCAGATACGACTTCAATATAAAGTTACGATTTTTTCAAAGCTCGCCCAATCAGATAATCAAAAGACACTTAAGTTAGTATTTTCCATTAAAATTTATAATAACGATAAAATTTTTACCACTCGGAGGAAAATTTTATTTGAGGGTCAGAGTGTTTTAATAGTAGTCCCGAAAACTATATATTGTATAATATTTTTCTGTCACCTTCCACTTATTGACATCAGAGTCTTATTCAACTGAGTGTTTCAGTATTATCTGATCGGCATGGAGCACAATTTCTATTCGTGTAAGTTCTAAAAGGAATTATACGCATAAGTAAGCAAAACATCATTACATTGAGTGTATATCTGTCATAAAATAGTTTCCAAGAGAATTTGTAACAATCGTGGATCAGAAGTCTGATTTCACAGAAATAAAAAAGTGAGTTCTTAAAAGAACCGACATATCAATTACACTATTTTGAATTTCTGTTCTGATTGCTACAACTTCCGGTCAGAAAGAAAGCTCATTAAGACAATTTATTATTAAATTTTTTTACTTCTTCGTATTATAATACTTTTCCCTTCTCTAACAGCTTGGAAGGTTTAAAAAAGCATAAAGTAACTTGTTCATTTTTGTAAGCGTAACTTGTTCATTTTTGTAAGCGTAAAATTGCACCAAAGTCATAAGATCGCAGCCATCACAGTCACCGTCACATCTGGCACTGAGCAGATTGATAAATTCGTATGCCGACAGCATACTGAAAACAATTCGCCATCCACAGAGCAAGCGCCGGTTTAAACGAGGATGTGAGATAGTGAAGAGTAGAACAATTAAACTCAGCCCAGCCATGCAGCCCCAACCATTTCAATTCTGGCCTTTTTCACAAAATTAAAGAGCAGAAAAACTAAAAACCAGAACGGCGAAAGCAAAACAAAAGTATTAATATGGTTAGATGGAGACAAAGTAAAGCATAAGGTTTGTATTGGTGAGCTTAATTCCCACTACTATGACTTTTAGCGACCATGGCGTATAAGTAACGTGAAACTATAAATACAGAAGTTCCTATTGTATCGTATAGATTAGATATGTTTGTATGTGGTTAATTGAATTTGCAAATAGGTGTGTGCATACACGCCCTTATTTTCATAGGTCCACAGGAAATTTTATATGGTCTAGTGCATTGACATGTCATATTGTGATATTACATAATGACATTAGACTCAGTTGCATAACAACAAACAAGCCTATGTGCATAAGAAAAAAATACTTGATTTATACGAAGTGTCGTTTTACCAAATAAACCTGGTTTAATTAACTAAATTTTTATCAACAAAAAAATAACATAAACAAAACGTACAAGGAGGAAAGCTGATTTAAAATAGCGTTTTCTATAATATTTATATTTTCAAACCTCCTTCCATCGTATTTTTTGTGTGCATCTCTAATTACATAAAAATTGGCAAACTTTTTATCACTTATTCTTTTGTTTCCTTTTCTTTTGAACGAAATGTTAAATTGAGAAATTATTATTTCCTTAATATTTTGCGAACACAGTCTTTGCTGTTTCTGATCTGTACTTCTTAGAGTAAAATCTGTACTTTAATTTAACTTTGAGTGCAAAAAATTTTACTTTTTCGCCGTATACGAGCGGCTGGACAGAAAAATTTGCAGATGATGAATTTAAATCGATTCTGAACTTCTAACGTGTATCTGCATATTTTATATTATTCTTTATTATATCTGCGTTTCAAAAAAAAAAACCTTCCAAAGGCTAACTAATAACTTGAAAAAAGTTAAAATATCTTTTTATTGCCAAATTTTATCCATTTTCTGTTGGTTTTATAAAAAAAAAAACTAGAACTAATTTTTACAGTATTGAGGCACTTAAGCAATATACGCTGTTTAAATTTGGATATGGTACTCCAAGTCTTTCAAATATCTAACATGACGGTGACACTACAATTTCTTTTTTAACTTTTAGCCCTCAGATTCCCCATGATACTGTGTTCCCATATAACACAATTTTATATTCCACTTGATTCTTTCCTTTCCAGTGTACTAATCAAGACCCAATTATTATAAGTGAATGAAGATGTTTCCGAACATGCGACCTTATGACCAAAAATTTTCCAAATCCAAAAAAAACTTTTCAAGCCCCTAGATACCGAATATTTGGATCAAAGAACCGACCGTTGACTTTTACCGCAAATATCGCTCAATATGTAAGATATTCAATTGAAATTCAAGGACAATCCTTACCTAACACAGACATTGTGTGTAAAAATAGGGTTCAATCGGGTCAAGACTTGTTTTAGCTTTCATATATCCTAATACAACATTTTTCGAACTTCCAGTCATTCGAACTAGCTTCTTTGCTAAGGAGCATGTGTACCAAATATATTTATCTACATTATTTTTAGGAGACACAAAAAACCGTTAAATGAACAAAACTAGTATACACTGTAGCAAAATGTTACAAAATTATTAAAAGCATTCCACAGCATATTTTGAAACCAAAAGCAAGGGAAACTTTGTTAGAAAAATTGAAAGCAAATGTCACGACAGAGCCCTGGTGCCACTAAAAAACTATCGCTGTGCGTAAAAGCAGAACATCCCGTCAGTAGCAGACAAGCAGTCAGTAGCAGCAGCTTCAGCAATTCTTTTCTATTAAATTTCAAAAAATACTTTAAACTAACATTTACCAATAAGTACCTATATATCCAATAATTTACATGGGGATTGTCCGTTTGAACATGTTCCCGCCTCCAAAGCATTCGACAGCAACAAGATCAAAAGGACTTACCGGTTAGCGAGCGACAAAGCGAACAAAAACTCTTACATAACGAGTATCAGAAAAGTGGGAAAAGTGAAGTTCTCGGCAAATAGATTGCTCCTTTTAAACAAATTAATCGAAAAGTAATTCATTAAAAGATTTCCGGTTTCCAACCTCCAATATTTTAAGATTGGTCCTTACTTTCAGATTCCACGAACTCCGATGTAATTCTTGTGCTCAAAAGGTGTCTCAGAAGAACCTTACATTTGTAGATATTATACTAAAATCTATATTTAAATCTTTATCACGGTTTCGCAGCTTACATAGAGTTTGTCAATAAAATATAATATTTATCATCCGACTGGTACTAATTTGCAGTCTGATATGGGCTATACTTTTTAAAGTACAAGTTGTCACTTTAAGTAAAAGTACTATAAGTCCCTAACAGTATTTCAGAAATAGTTGAAACCTAGAATAAACTAATGCTTATGGGAGCTTTTTTCATCACATAAAATTTTCAAAGCACAAACACGTAACAATACAAAGGCATACTTTATTACCTGGTCACAAATCAATAAATTTGCAATCGTTTAAATAAAAATACTTCCCAATTTCCTACTTTACTTCTGGACATCAGAAGCTTCGATTTTATTTTTAACACTACTTACCTTCGCCTTAAGTTAATTTATTGTTGGTACTGAAGCAATGAGAAAGCGAATAGCAGAAAAGATCAAGATAAGTTTCTTTGCCAAGTAAATGCGACCTCAGCAACCAGAACGGCATTCCAAAACAAGGATTAAGAATTGAAGTCATGCAACAATAAGTTGAAATGCTCTGCTACATATGTATAGAAGTGAAGTGCTGTATGTACCAACAACATTTGCATACCACCCAGAAGAGCAACAAAATTGTTTAGATGTATATAAAAATTAACATTGAACAAGTGCAACCGAGCTATGCTTCGGAAATTTTTGAGCAGTCGAAGTGAATTGTTTGTGGGAGTATTGTTAGCAACTGATGATGGTCGAGTTGACCCAAAGGAAAGCCTTGAATTGAAGGAAACGCACGTCGGATGCAATGTGTCACTGTTGGTTTGCATACACTAGGAAAACAATAGAGTTGTTACTATCATCGCCAGAGTCCAACCAACGTCATCATTTCATACTCGTATGTTGTGACGTAAGCAAAGTGTTTGAACCAGTTTTCCATAAGCCACCTTTTAGAGTCGTGTGATTATATAGTAAGGTAGAAAATGGTGATGAGAGGGGCAGGCAGAAATTTTAAATTGTATGTAGTTGATTGTGGGGTTTGAGCTTACATATTTTACTTACATGTTTGGAAATTTGTTCTAAAATATCACCTCCTCAGCAGAGTTCACTAACTCTTAATCTCAGATGTCAATTGCATTTTGGCAGCTACTGACTTTTAAGGAATTTAGTTTTTCAACAATCCTCAATTTCATTAGTGTAGACAACAACGCATTTCAAGGAATTACAACAATTCATTACAAAATCGGTGTAAATCGTTTATTATTGCTGCAGTTATATGGAAAACTCCTGAAAAAGGTTGAGTAAAACTGTGATATAAATCTGAATCCTTGTTCAAAAAGACGAGTGTCGTGGGAAGAGTGGATCGCGGCAAAACTCGATGGTCCGAGTACCTTCTTACGGTCGGTGGTCCAAGCCGCTTTTATGTGGGTTTAAATACCCATTTATTAGACTTTGAAGAAAAATAATTGTGCAACGATCAGCCACTTGATTAAGTTGCAAACTTGTTTCCATATATGCAAGTATGTATTTTTTTAGTATTTGGTCGGAGTTGAGATATGACACAGGCAAGAGTATAGTAAAACTTTGGTGGAGCACATACAGCGTTAGTTCAGAAAGTAATATAACTGATTTTTTTCCACCGAAATTGGACTGGGCCGACCTAGCTAACGAACGAGCGGCTGGTCAGTTGTCTCCGAGCACCTGGAGAGTCAAAACAAACATTTTCGCTCAACGTGGTTCAGTGAGTGATGCAAGCCGAAAATGCAGCGTTTGTTAGAGCAGAGGTACGCGATTAAATTCTGTATGAAACTCGGTAAATCTGCGACAGAGACGTTTGATATGATCAAGCAAGCTTACCGAGATGTTGCTATAGCAAGAAGTGGTGTGGGATTAGGTCGCTAATGAATGAGGTAATACAAAGTGAAAACGATGCTCATTGTCATCAAAGGCATTGTCCACCATAAACTTGTTCCTCCTGAACATACCGTCAATGCCAAGTTTTACGTGGAAGACCTCAAGGGACTCAAACGAAGGATCAATCGGGCCCGACAAGACATCGCAGACCATTGGGAGTTACACCACGACTCACACCGCCTTTCTTGTGAACAGCTACTGCTTCCGCAACCTCTCTACAGCCTAGATTTGGTCCATTGAATTTTTTTTGGTTTCCTTGAGGGTATCCAAGCAACATGCACTTCGGCTCTCAAGGCTATTCGGGAAAATGCCTTCCAATGTTAAAAAGGCGTGATTGAACAAATGAGCTAGGAACTCTGAAATACTATGATTTTAGTAAGAAAATATGTAAGGCAATGAAATACATAAATACATGTTAGTCACTTAATTCCTAAACTAGAGTTATATTGTGCAAGTACTAGACTTAAGGTCACTGCCTAGAAGTAAGTAAGCTAGGCTAAAAACAACTAAATGATAACTGAGGGCTGATATACGGGGGAGTGGAGTATGAAGTTCTGCTAATAGAAAATTGGCACAGGCATATTAAACATCTGCGACTAGTACTAATTTGACAAACCCGAGGAAACTAGCTACGATCAAGTTTCAAAACCATTTTGTTTAAGTACATACTATATATCTCGATTCCATACTGGTTACATGGGTAGAGTTTTTGGCAGAAATAACAAATTCCTTTCTCAAAGCAGACGTCGAACTTTTCACTTCGTGCTCCTTTGCTTCTTGCACAAACTGGGTTCAAAATTTTGGATTTGGTGAACTGTACACTCAGTTAAAAGGAGCTAGAGAAATCTTCATACCTGATATACTATAAAACGTTTGTATCGAAAATCTATTATGATATAACAAACGTTTAGCTACGGCAGCCCCACTGCCAAATTTGTATAAGGTGCGTCGGAAGCTCAAATCCTTAACACCAAGCCGGAGTTGTGAATTTGTATTTGCTTCTCCAACCCACCAACAGCAACATCCGTGATCCAACGACCATACAGTAGATAGCAACCAGGCGGAATATGCTATGCAAATGAAATTGTGTGAATGGTGGGTCTTGACTCGAAGTGCACAACGAAAGTAACAAAAGCAATTTCAACGTCGGTATGCCAAAAGTTTTTGTTGTTTTAATCTTAATCTTATTGTTTGCATTGCTGCATATCATTTTTTTTTTGTTCGACCAGAGACCGAGAGCATGACTTCTGCGCTGGTTGTTGTTATTGTCATTGTTTTTGCAGTTGTCAGCTCGACGTCGCTGGAAAACGAGAATACTTCCACAGTGACCTCACTTTTTAATTCGGACAAATGTTTTTTGTGCTGTTAAGCGATAAATTTGGAATTGGGATGTAATGGTTAATGCTTTGGCATCCTTGGCAAAACCCTTCTAGGGCATACATACCTGCACTCTTACACATTTTTTTAATATTTATTCCGATACTGTTTTGCTGCTTTGGTTGTCTAGGTTCTGTCAAACAAAGGTTCATACTTGTATTTTCAATAATTTCTATTGCCTTTCTGTGAGGAAATATATTCTTATCTACTGTTCACAGACGTCCTAAAAATTCATGGATCCCTCGATTTGTTGGATATCTTCAGAGTGCGAATAATTACCAAGAACTAAAGAACCTCAGGTAAGCTTTTTTAAAGCACCCTTTCAATAAGTAAAAGAGATGGTTCTGCGAGCTTGTTAAAATAAATATATTTTTTCCATGAGTTACTAATCGATGTAATTTTAAAGCCACTGCAACCTCTTAAAAAAGAATTTAGCCATACAAACTTCAAATGAAAATTCGATCAGTGTATACCATTGAAATTTCATTAAGCTCAGTAAGACATTTTTTTAGATATACTATGTCGGTTTTACTAACCTATTTTTGATTATGCCATGGTAACGAAGGTGTTTGTAAGCAAACATTTTGCGAACATCACTCTGTTGAAATGATTTCGCATCGTTGAAAAATTTTACGTGGTAACGTCATTGTTCACCGTCCAATGTTATTTGTACACATAGCGTATGTGCACATGGGTACGACTAAGAGATCCGTTATTTTACTATCTCTCTGCTTCATTTCCAGCTGCCAATTGGAAGCATGCATCACTCGTCAAAGGCTTTCATGATATATCAAACCCTAGATGTAGTGAGCAAACAAAAGCGGTATCGAAACTAAAAAAGGCAAAAATTAATAGAAACGGAAAACTCTAAAACCAAACCGGAAAAAGAAATTAGCTGTCGCTGGCAAACTCACCAAATTTCTGAGTTGGTAATGGTATTGCACGTCCTTTACCGAGAGAAGATAAACATAAAGAGCACATTAAAATACCCGGTAGGAATATCTAAAGCTGGATGTTGGCAATGTTCTCACAGCCAAAAACATATTATTACTTACTTTTTAATGCATTCCAATCAACGGACATGGACATAAAGAATGATCTAAAATATTTGTTATACGATATGCGAGTAGAGAAATACAAAAAAGTTGCAAACTTTTAAAAATTATATGTATAGAATATGAAATTTTCACACCTTCTGGCCATAAAAAGAGTCAATATAATTTCGTATGAAATTGGTGTCTAGTTGCGGAAGCTGAATTAGATCTTCCAATATCAAGCAAGTTATTGTAAGATTTTTTGGATTAATAGTAATTGCTCATATCGTCTTCTTGAGCTTAATTTGTATATAAGAGCAAACATATTCAGTTTTCCTGTACAGATTTTCGTTCCATCTCAAAGTCAATCATAAAACTTCATAATTCATAGGTATAATGTATCTAGCCAACCTCTTTCAGGTATGGTAAATACAGGCATAACTTTGCAAATTCCATACGAAGCTCTAAGAATTTCACTGGAAAATGGGAATTATAATTTTAGTGTATGTGCTCTGTTAAAAAATGCGAACTAAGTGTTTCAGACGGAATACTTAAGAATGGAAAATAGTACTACCGTCCCATTTGTTTAGTTTAATTGGTTAGAGAACAGCAAGCCTACGTGAGCAGATTTTGGACGTTTTATGTAATGCCAAATAGATTGAAAGATACACTCAGAATCCCGCCTTTGACTGTAACATTTTTAGACAATACGCATATTTATAATATGTTAACCACCTTTAACACAATTGGTATCAAAATGAAAATATATTTTTACGAAATCATAATTATAAAACGCAATTACACCAATTAAGGGATATGGAGTCACAAAGTGAATAGTTTGAAGAAGTTTAACTGTTTGAATACATTTTTGCGAAAGGTTGCCAACTGTTTTGAAGAAATCAAATGAATAAATAAAATTAATGAAACTTCAGTAATAATATTATCAAGTCTTGGACTTGGGGTCCATAGTGCAGAAATATGCGAAGTATTACCTAAATATACGTAACACATACACATAAACCAGGAAGCTCTCTTAAACTTAATTTTTCATACGTACAAGTTTGTGTGTATGGATGTGTGCATCCGTAAGCATTGAAGGCACATGTGATTAAAAAAGCTCCAGAAAAGTGAAGAAAATACCAAAAAGAATATTTTGTGCGCAATACGAGTTTTAGCCGCAGCCATTATTGAAGTTTAATTTTTTTTTTATTTTTCAACACAATTCACCCAGCTTGTTGTTGCTTCTATTCGGACGGCTTTTGTACCTTTTCCATATTTCTGCATTGGAAATTGATGTTTTCGACACTGAATTTTTGCGGTTGTGTTTTTGGTATTTATAGCGCGCTCATTTAACTGTAAATACAAACGTGTTTCATTACATACATATCAGTTTGCGTTTTCATTTTATGAACACAGAGACTCGAACACATATAAATGCGTGCAGTGATTGCAAATGGTTTTTGGGACGTTCAATTCCGCATCTCCCCGTGTGAAGGAATTTCCTTAAAAAAATTTGAAAAACGAAAATCATTAAAACAAACTATACCTATACATACATACATGCAATCAAGTTAGAATTCGTTTGTAAAATTCAATACCAAAAATTTTGGAAATCAAAAATACCCCACAAAGCAATGACTATGCATAAGTTTTGTTGTACTATAGTATATTAGTGGCTTGACTACGGTTTTCTGGCGCCAAATGGTCACCTTTCTTGAGAGTCTCTACATTTTCCCTATAACTTTTGTACTGCAATATATGGCAGCCATTGCTATGCTTACTCTTTTCTCAATATTTGGCCTCCAAGAAAGTTTTCTATCAAGGATAAACTTTAGTTTACACCTTTTCAACTGGTTTAAGACGTGTACCGCTGAAAGAAGGGATTGCCACGTTTGGGATCTTCTGCCCTCTAGTAAATGCAACTATTTGAGTTTTACAAATGTTGACGATTAGGCCGGTTAGCTCGTAGACGGTACTTGGAAATTTTCCTTTAGTCAGAAGAACAACATCGTCAGTGCAGGCTGTCATTCGACATCCTCGCTATGACCATTATTTCGCAAATAAGATTATATATATGAGATACTTGATGTGCGTCTCCACCCCAAATTTTTTGAGGTTTTGAAAACCCCCTCCGGCCTTAAAATGCTTACGGGCCCCTCGAAGTAGAGAAAGATGACTAATGCAAAATTTTTAGACTCATTCCGGAAGTTCTCTAATAGTTCAGACATCCCCTAACTTACCGTCCCTAGCGACAGAAAGCCATTCAACAACTTGTTCGGAGAACGGTTTCGTTTCCATAGGTGATGTCACTTCGGAGAGGCTGTACAGTCACAGAGAGGTCGGTCCTAACCTACTTCTTTTTAAGGTTTTTATCACTATTTATGATAACTGAATCCCACTTAGAGCTGCGGTCTACCGCCTTTAGACGCTTTTTATTCCAATGACGTGGTAAAGGCGAGGATAAATTTCAGAGTTCCAACCCATCAGGCATTTTTGCATGGCGTTACTCCTGCATACTCAGGTGACAGAATACAATGACCACCAGTCCAGGGTTTAAGCCCATCCATCTAATAGTACGTGCTATGTCAATTTCAAGCAAGGTGTTTGATATCCATAGAAGTCTAAAAATGCCGTGAATGTCGCAAGCCATTTAGTATTAGAGGAGGACCCGCCCTGCAGATCAACCAGGAATTAATATATCGGTATTAAATTTTGCACAAACCGCGTTTGAGTATACCATTTAATAGGGACTCCGGCTACCATTTGTTGAAAGCAAACTTTATCATTTTAACATAATTTCAAAAGAAATCCACAAAATGAAATGCTTAATCGGAACAAATATGGTGGAACGAATACTTAGATATTCGCCTACAGCCTATGAAGTAGTCTTGTTCATTATATCAATTCCAATAGGAAGGTGCAGTTATTTAAATATGTACATTAAATATGTGCTAAATGTGAAACCTGTAAAGCTAAGAAACGCACAAGTATCCATGTTCTTATATATCGTCGCCTGAAATGCAAAACAACATAACAACATTTTCGGAAATTTACAGTGGCAAGAATGAGACACAGAATAAAATGGAACATGAGTAAAAATGAAATTTAAAATTGATTAAAACTGGTTTATATCTGAGCACAGAAGCTGAAAATGTTGGACATATGTAATATTATGTATATAATTTAAAGTAGTGAATCGTAGTAAATAAGACACTCAATTTCGAATTTTTTGATGATACGTTATTTTGCATTTCAGGTAACGATATGCTGGAGTAGGTCTTATAATAATTGCGTATTACCTTAATATAATATATGCCAATTTTTCATTAATTCACTATCTTTCTAAACTATTGAACTTATTTCGATTTAGTGTGGAGCAGAAACAAAAGCGACGTCTATTCAAAGCAATACAACGCAATGCGTTCCCACAAACGCAAATAGTAAAGGTTTTGGGGAGTTGTTTATATTTGCTTACAACAGCAATATAGCTTTATATAAAAGTAAACAGAATACGAGTTAATAAAACTACTCTACATATAAGTATGTATGACATGGAATATTCTTCTTTGAAATTTCTTTTATCGTGTCTCAAACGGTCCTTCTCGCTATAAATGTGGGTACAAGTACTTACTTAAACAAATGATTTTGTTTACAGCTCTTATGAATCGTATAAAAGTTCTGTGAATGTGAATATTTAAGGGATATATTAGTGATTGACAAACAAAAAATCCTCCCTCAATCCAAGCGCTGTAGCTTAACTCCCATACATTTAATGCACTTTTTAGATATTCGTTCGTTTTGTTTTATTAGAGAGTTTTATAGACAGATTTCACGGAGCTCATCAGAACACGTCCGTATAGATAGAAAATATCTTATTATCAATGTTGTTTGATGATAGGAAAGAAAAGCGCGACTGTGCCATCAAGAAAATTCTACGCTATCGAACCGATGTTGACGAGCCAATGGAACTTAGAGTTTATAAAAAACCAGATATAAACTTTAATTGCACAAGTTATACGGAAATGATCAATTTGAATGATATAAATATCGTATTTGAACCACCATTCACGCGAAGCATTCCGTACGATACATTGAAAGAATATTTAAATCAAGATGATCCACCGTTTAATGATCCAAAAATTCCATCACACATACAAGGAACGGAACGACATGTTCAATTGCCAGCTAGCGTTTCCAAACGGGTTATACCGGAAAATGTAGAGGCTGTTATGGCGACGACATTAGAGAGCCGTGCGAAATTGCCCAGACTTGAAAGTAAAAAAGACTTCAAACAATAATTTTTTTTTAATTTTTTTTTCTATAACTCACTTAAATTAATTTTTTTCATTTACATATGTTCTGACTAAATAAATTTCTTAAGAAAAAAAAATAGATATTATTATAAGTAAATAAATAAAAATAAAGAAAAAACATAGCAATTTAGCTGATTTTTTCATGTAAATCACCAAAAATGGTGATTTTTTGAAATGATTGTATGGGGAACCTCCCAGGGGAGTTCCAGGGGGTGTGCCACTTGCATGGGTGGATCGGCCGTCCAAAGTTGGTGGGGGTCGGTCATACATTTGGACTCGATTGGAGCACTCTAAATGGGTCAAAGTGGGATTCTTCAAAATTTGCCCCTACCCAAAAGTTCGACCCAAATTGGGAGACATCAAAATTCGTTTTAGAGGTATGGTTCCTTCGGCAAAGTATCTTACGTTGATCCCTAGAATATGATTTTCATAGAGCAATGGACGATTTTTAAACCGACCCGCCCTAGTAAGCATGCAATGCTTACCACAAACTTTCGTGATCCATAAAACCTGGAGAGCAGTGAGTAAACAAAACTGGTATGAAAATTTGAAAATAGGTATCCTAAAAACCAGAAGCATTCCATTGCACTTCATAAATAACTAATACTTATTTATTCAGGTATTTCTTGAAGCTTTTCGAAAACGAACATATATATAAAAACATGAGTAACAAAGTTGTTCATCATGCAATGCGAGACGAGAATTTCTATTCTAATGAACTCCTCTTTTGCTTGTACATAAAGTCTTCGTCCGAACTTCTGGCTAAGAGAAGAATTAATCTAATTTTGCATAATTTTGGAGTAAAGTTGAGGAAGCTTAATCAGAGCCGAAACTCGGGATATGTTGTATATTTTTGCATATGCCAATCAACACCGCGCCACAATCAACATTTTGGTAGAATCGACTTGCCTTATGGACTTATTTCCAATTCTGTTGAAAATTCGTAGGTAGAAGGTATCCTATGAATCCCTAAAAACCATTTTTGGAAAACGAAATTTTATGTCGGACTTCAATGCTTAAATAAATTTTGGTTTTATGTTCTTCTTCTTTCCAGATCAATCAGCTACGATTAAAAAATACTAATAATTTCTCCTGAGTTCGACTAGTTAGGACACCGTATTACAGGCAACCAAATGGTAGGATTACCTCAGTGATACTGATATTGCTGTCTTTACCCTAGTGAACCCGCTATTTCTCTCTCTGCTGGATACCGTTATTAGCTACAACATAATCTGCATTGTGGCATTTTTGGTCTCCACACCAGATTTAACTATGGGTTTTTCGAAGGCCTTACCAAAATTCTATTCCTCCAAGATAACCCTAGTTCAAACTTAAAAATAGATAGAAATGGAAAAGATATCTGCAAAAGGAAACTTTAATCAAAACAAGAAAAAACGTTAACTTCGGTTGCACCGAAGCTAAATACCCTTCACAGGTGCATTTCTGTTAGTAACTATTTGTTCAGTTTGTATGGAAGCTATATGCTATAGTCAACCGATCTGAACAATTTCTTCGGAGATTACATTGTTGCCTTAGGAAATAATATATACCAAATTTCGTGAATATATCTTGTCAAATGTGAAAGTTGTCCATACAAGAACTTGATTCCGATCGCTCAGTTTGTATGGCAGCTATATGCTATAGTCAACCGATCTGAACAATTTCTTCGAAAATTACATTGTTGCCTTAGAAAATAATATATACCTAATTTCGTGAAGATACCACGTCAAATGCGAAAGTTTTCCATATAAGAACTTGATTCCGATCGTTCAGTTTGTATGGCAGCTATATGCTATAGTGGTCCGATATCGGCCGTTCCGACAAATGTGCAGCTTCTTGAAGAGAAAATGACGTGTGCAAAATTTGAAAACGATATCTTAAAAACTGAAGGACTAGTTCGTATATATACAGACAGACGGACAGACGGACAGACAGACGGACATGGCTAAATCGACTCAGCTCGACATACTGATCATTTATATATATACTTTATAGGGTCTCCGATGATTCCTTCTGGGTGTTACAAACTTCGTGACAAACTTAATATACCCTGTTCAGGGTATAAACATAAAATTATTCCTTAATTTTGGTGTAGGAAAAGCTGAAGTTTGACTTGCAGAAGTCAAAAAAAAAAGTATCAACCGATGTAATTTCCTCTTAACGAAAAAAATATAAATGTTTAAAGTAAAGATATTTAGCTCTAAAGTTGGTAAATTAGCCAGGAAATTACATTTTGTTGTTGAAAGTTTAATACCAGTACTCCCATACTAGTATCAGCTCAATTTAAATAACAATACTGATGAATTCATGTTTAAGGCGTACAAGTCTATGGTCGCAAGTAAATATGAATTATGTTAAGTTATACTCTTGCAGCTAGTCGCTAAAAAGAATTATAGTTATAGATTCTCTTGACTGTCCGTCTATCTGTCCATGCAAGCTGTTACTTGAATAAAAATTGAGATATACCGATGAAATTTGGTATATGGGTTTCTTGGTATAAAGAAAGTTTTCGAGTGCGCAGTTGGGAATAATCGGCCCAATGCTCCGCCCACAAATCGCCATTAACCAAAAACATATAAAGTGCCATAACCAAGCAATAAGTTAATGTATAAAACTGTACAAAGGATCGCAGCAGAAAGGGATACCAGTGAGCAAAATTTTTTGAAAACGTGGGCATGGCCCACGTTCTAAAAAGTTGAATGTACATATCTCCTAAAACGTTTAAAATAACAACCGAATTTGCTGAGTATATATCGCATAAGAATTTCTACCGACAGTGGGAGATGGTGAGAAAGTTGGACGAGGGGCGTGGAACCGCCCATTTTCAACGAATTCCCATAATTCGAGACTCGAGCAACCGATTTCGATAAAATTTTTATGTCACGTTGTGAAAATGGATGAAACTGGACAACAACCACGCCTACTTCCCATATGGCACAAAAACTGTTGAAGCCCGTAGGTACCGAATAATTAGATCTCGGTATCTACGTTTGCCTTTTTATCAAAAATGTGGGTCATTGTCTGAGATATTACAATTGCAGGATAATCCTTCTCTGATAATGGTATTTCTGTATGTCAAAAATAGGTTGAATCGGGTTAATATTTTCCAATACTCAACCCATAGACTTTCGAACTTCCAGGTGACTTTATACTGCATATATCGATCAATATGTGAGTTATCTCAATGAAAACAAAAGAGCATGCTTTACTCATATTAGTGAATCCAAATTGGGCGAAAACTTGACCTAGCCCATATATAACTAACACCACGATTTTGGAACATCCGATTGGCTTTACTCCCTATATACATATTGGTAATTGTATGTGAGGTACCTCAATGAAACTCAGGGAAAAGTTTTTTAGTATGTAGCATGATAATTGCATATATAAAATTGGGTCGATACTACCCCGACTACCATATACTACATATGTATAGTATATTGATTTTCGGTTTTCTAAGGAACCTGATGTGTCTGTCAGTATAGTAGTTGTTTCCTCATTTGATAATTTTTTTTAAAGCCACCAGTGTGAATTTATTATCGTTTTGAATATGAGAATTTGAATAAGATTGTTTACTACTCAAACCCTTATATATGAGCTCAATACTTAACCTCGACAACCGTTTCTGCAGTATTCCTTACCAGTTAATTGCTAGTTCACCAAACAAAAATACACTTAATATGAGAACTTTTTGGTAAAAATCTTAGAATTGCGGATAAACTAAGAGCTTTAATGCAGGTCGGTGTCTTCGGACAACAATCTTTCATAATTTATAATGGCCACCTTACACAAGATTCTTCTTTGAATCAGTTGGGTTTTTCTTCGGGGTTAAAGATAAGAAACTTCGTATCACTAGTAGTGTCAGAGAACTATTTTCGCATAAATTTTTGCAGAAACCACCGATTGTGGAATATTTCGTCTATAGAAACTTGTCTGAAGTGCTTACAGCTTATATTTTAAGTAAGAGCATCCGCATACATGGAAAAGAATTGCGGGTGCTGACGGCGGTTACCGTTGGCGTTGGTGAGAGCCAACTGGTATAGTCCGCTACAGGCAATATCATTTTATATGTCACATGCATTGGCACGTGGGTGGTGTGAGTTTGCAAAGCACCACCACGTGGAGGGACTACAGAAAATTTTGTTAAATTATTGAAACACGAGGCGATAAAACTAATGAAGTGAGAAGGATCAACAGCGTAAAACAAAAAGAGCGAGAAAAATCAACTAAGTAACTTGTGGACTGGCGGATAAGTAAATGTAGATACCACGTGTTTGCATTTCTATAACCTACAATGTCAACGCCGATGCACTCTGTGCGCAACGACATATCAACAACAGGAAAAGAACAATAACATTTGGGCAAGGCATCATATTGTCAAGTGATTTTTATATGCAAAGCTTCAATTGAGAGTTATGCATCTATTTCCCCGCACATCACAAACGCTGCAAATGCCACACTTTTGCAAGAGGACGATCGTTTGCCAAGAGGCTACGTGCTGCCACATTAAATCATGCAGGCAGCATATGCTGGCAAGATAAAATCGTTTAATGAACTTTTGCGCTTTCGAGCGCAGACATACACCTACGAATCTCCAAGAATTTTTTACAAAAAAATTTCGAAATTAACACTGTATCATTGTGGCATAGTTGCTGCGAATTATCATTTTGTTCTTATCTGTAAATTTAAAGAGCACACTTTAGTTGTGCAAGCCCAGAGATTGAGATAAAAATCAGTATTTGTATATGCAACGATAAAGTGCTTACTGAATTTTCAATATGTATTTGTTTGAGATGTCAGAGATATTAACTAACTCACTCGGGTTCATTTGTTAGTCTCCGAATGAAATATTACGGATGTTTTCTGACGTCCGTCCTCTTTTGCCCTATTTGATAAGTGTGTCTGTTTTGTGGCAGTAGTAGACCCATCTATCCTAGCAGTAACTTGGGAACTTGAACGAAATATCATGAACCTTTGACAATGGCTGCATTTAGTACTCTAAGACGGGGATTCTAATTTTTTGTTCGTGACGAATTCTTTAGTAGTCAGCTGAATTCAGCATAATTTCGGATTTGTTCGGTGTTACTCAACTTTATCATTTAAAAGGGTCTTGAAGTTTTCTATGGCTTCTTGAGAAGACTGTCAGTAAACTAAAACTTTGTTAACTAACCTAGCTAGCCAAGATGCATTAGATATTTACTTATGTGATATCATGTGATGTGATTTTAAGTGCATAGTCAATTATACAAAGAGACTAGAAAACTTTTGTGTTGAATATGTAAAAGAAGAAGAAAACATGTTCTACTAGGTACCCATTTGCTCAAAAAACGCCACAAATTTTCGTGTCAGTCACTGATATTTATAAAAAATCATTAAATTATAAGCTTAGCGCTCAAAGCCTTTTTGTATCAACATCGCTTCTCTTGCTGAAGTAGATAATAGATATACGACGAATGATATTTATTTTGCCCGCGGCCATACCAACCTACTTAAAGCTACAAACGCTGTAAAAACATCCATAATGACAATATTCCAAGCACAGTAATGACCCTGAGGTGCAGCCCTACAATAAATGAGCTGTGAAATTAGTGGAAATGAAATTGTTGAGGCGTATGCTATGCTAAACGCTGTGGCATCAACGTGGTAAGACCGCTGTACGGCGAAAACGACGATTAACTTTCATTCTGAGAAATGAGTTGCACCTGATAAAACAGCAGCGGGAGAGCTTGTGTAACTAAGAATGTGGTCTGGAACATAACATAGCATCACGTTACTTTTCGAAAATTAGTTCTAACAAGAAGAACCGGTTGTATACCCATAAATTAAAAATATGCGCCCGTGCTGCGTTGTTGAAAAAGTCAAAATACAATTTTCTACTAAATTAATTTCCTTGGAAGTCTTTCTGCAATACTTTATACTCGTATGTAGTTGCTGTTATAAGCATTAAATGGGACAACTGTACACAGTCAAAGAAATATAAAAATTGAGTTAAAAGCTCCAAAGTAAGAAAAGACACTCAGTGCAGTAAGACTGCTACTTAACCGCTTTTCCATTTTTTGGGCAATCGCAAATTTCTTTCATCTTTTCTTATTTATTTCATTTTAATTTTTCTCCTTTCTCTTCTATACTGAAGACACGCTTTTATGCAACAGGTAGAATATAAAGCACCGAAAGTGTGAAAATGAATGAAATCGCTCACTCCTTAAATCAGGGTACTGTCCAAAACCATTAAAAGTGCAATAAATCAATATCCAAATATGCACTGCTAAAATAATGAATATCTTAAAACGGACCTGGCGGACTAATTCTTGCACTACTTTCTAAGTTTACTCCATAAGCACTACAGTTTCATTTTACCTTAAGAATTTGCTCGCAATATGTTGCGCCTTTGGTTGGTTGGTTGTTCTCTTGCTTAGGTTAGACCTTAAAGCACTAAACAGTAAGGGCATTAAGTAACTAAACATGAACAAATGGCAAGTGTATATTACAATTAGTACGCCTTGTGTGTGTTCGTGAGCATCACAGTTGATGTCGACAATTTAGCGACAAGACTAAATCATTACTCGTTGTGCTGTTAGAAGCAGTCTGCATTAAGAAGTCAAATAAATTATTTAATAGACTGCAACGAAGCTAATATACCCTTCACAGGTGCATTTCTTTTAGTAACTATGTGCCAAACTGGGCACATGGAAGCTATACTGGGTATGGAAGCTATACGCTATAGTAATCCGATTTAAACAATTTTTTCAGAGATTAAGTTATTACCTTAAGCAGTAATTTATATCAAATTTCGTGAAGATACCCCGTCAAATGCGAAAGTTTTTCATACAAGCCCTTGACTCCGATCGTTCTGTTTGTATGGCAGCTATATGTTACAGTTGTCCGATATCGGCAGTTCCGACAAATGAGCAGCTTCCTGAAGAGAAAATGAGGTTTACAAAATTTCAAAACGATATCTTAAAAACTGAGGGACTAGTTCGTATATATGCAGACAGACGGACGGACGGACATGGCTAAATAGTTAGACTCAGCTCATCATACCGATCATTTTTATAAATACTTTATAAAGTCTCCGACGCTTCCTTCTGGGTGTTACAAACTTCGTGACAAACTTAATATACCCTGTTCAAGGTATAAAAAAGAGCAATCACATTCTTGAATATGTAAGAAGTGTTATAGCTTAACCCGAATCACCCTACGTAAATTTTTTGTGGAATTTTGAAAAGATTTTTTTTTTGCGGTATCCTTTTGGATAAACTAAAAAAACTGTAGCATTAGATTTTATGTCCTGGACCCAGGGTCCTTGAAATGTCCTGTTGCCATATGGCAACGCTAGGTAAGCTAGGCCACTGGTTTACATATATGTAGAAAATAATTCCGCAACCCCCAAAAATCAAACTTCAAAACAAAAATTTTTAATTCACTTTATTATATATCATTAAAAAATCAAAAATAATTTATTCATTTTATTAAATATCATTGAGATGATACAAAATTTTATTGAAAAATCCTGGTTTTTCACATTTTTGTATGATATGCTTCGAAGCAAGGCAAACAAAGTCCAACATCGCATTTTTTGCAGGCTGTTCGCACGATGGACTTGCATACATCACCTGCACATCGCCTCTTATTTCCAATTGGAACCACAAGGTGATCAGTCCTGTCATAGCGCAAGACATTCGTTACGGATTCAATTCGTTTGTTTGAGGTTTTTTGGAACTTTTTCAGTTCGACGCCGTAGTGCTTGCAGTACACGGTGCTCTGGAGCAAATTTAAATAAAATTTTTAGGTAAATAAAATTTTCAATTGGATTCTGTTTCTAGGTGATATTAGAAAGAAAATAAACGTAAAAAGAAAAAAATCCACTTGGCGCTTTTTTTTTGGCAGCGAAAATAAGATTTTTTGCTTCATTTTCAAACTTTGATCTATAGCTTCCTTTGAAAAATAATATTATCACCCTAGAAATGCATTTTAGAACAAATGTTTCCAGTATATTTTGGAAGTAGTAAATATCAGCTGTCAAAAAGAGCTTGTTTGTGGTACTAAATTTATGTTTTTCTGAAAATTTAGAATTTAAATTGTAAAATTTGCAAAAGTTTTATCATTTTTCGACTTTTACTTAATCAAGAAAATGAATTACTAAGAGAAATATTAAATTTTTTCTAGAAGACATAAACTATCTGTATTATGAACAAAATCTCTTAATTATCAGTATTTTTTATTCAAGTGTTTTTTACAATAGAATATAATGTAACGCAACTTAGAAGATAAAAATGCAAACAAAGTTACATTATTTTTCACAAGTAATCACATATTAATCATAAGTTCAAACTATTGTAATCGCAAACTGCGCGTAATAATTTTTTGGAGTACTCAGGATGACTCTTTAGGACTTTACACCTTTCCCAAGTTTTACTATAATCAGCGTGAACAGACTCACACGATTGTTCGCTAAAGTATCCTAATCCCTTATTGGTTTTCGTACAAAATTCTGAAACATGGTAAAATATTGCATGAATCTTTGGTGTAACTGGAATTCCAAGGGATTCGTAACTCTTTTTAAAAGCGTCGATATGCTTTTGAAAATTGAAATCTAGTTCGATTGAAAAGCATCCGTCAACAACTTTCTTCAATGCTCAAAACGTATCGACATATTTTGCGCAACTCAAACATTTCATGCCATCTAATACGTCTATCTTATTTAACAAAGTTTTGCACGCATTACCTGCAAAAGTCGGAGATCCATATGTACACTGACGTTCAACATTGCATTTTTTGGCCCATTGTAAACTGACCTTTTCGTTTTCCAACATCATATGTTTGAATAAAGTATTAACACCACCCAATAATAAATGTAATTCTGGAGGAGGTATGACATGTAGCACTTCTTTATCATCGTTCGCCAAAAAGAGTGGTGGATTTACACAATTTTTAAAGATCTTAGAATGTTTAAAAACTTTCCCTTTCGAGCACCAGCTTCTGAAGTTTTTTAAACAATTTTCTGTTGTCCTAGCGGGTCCACAATTATTGAGGTTAAGATGAGATATTTCACATCATGTGAACTACTATGTCCCATTAGACCAGTAACGATGTTGGCATTTACTACTTCCAAAATATACTGGAAACTTTTGTTTTAAAATGCATTGCTAGGGTGATAATATTATTTTTCAAAAGAAGCTATAGATGAAAGTTTGAATATGAAGCAAAAAATCTTAT
This sequence comes from Bactrocera zonata, assembly GCA_037783105.1. Taxonomy (NCBI): domain Eukaryota; kingdom Metazoa; phylum Arthropoda; class Insecta; order Diptera; family Tephritidae; genus Bactrocera; species Bactrocera zonata. Next base: position 123,752 of record JBAWJQ010004198.1, on the reverse strand, counting down.
TTTCGCTGCCAAAAAAAAAGCGCCAAGTGGATTTTTTTCTTTTTACGTTTATTTTCTTTCTAATATCACCTAGAAACAGAATCCACTTGAAAATTTTATTTACCTAAAAATTTTATTTAAATTCGCTCCAGAGCACCGTGAGTAGTAAATGGCTACTTCTCTCTTAAAATCTTTAAATTTCTTATTATCATTAGCGGATCTATAAAGAAGCCAGCTGTTTTGCAAGCTTGCGTCAATAAGCCAAGTAAAAATGGAATGCCACCATTTTTTTCCTCTAAAGCTTATGCGGTGGCCTGCAACATTTTGGTCAAATCGATCCACACCCGACATAAATTTGTTGTATTGAGTTACAACGCACGGACGTGGAACTGGTATTTTCCTGCGCATTTCTCTACTGTAGCGAGATGCTGTGGATTTTGGTTCGCCACTAAAACATGTCGATGCAAGGCAGACTACCGAGTTATCTACCCATTTAGTCAGATAAATTGACTCTTCTTTGATTTCCACGCTTTCGTGATATCCTCTTTGCTGTTTACGTAAATCCTTCTTATGTGGAATAGGACAACTTTTTGGAATTCGGTTTTCTCGAATTGTACCGGTAGCCTGGAAACCTCTTTTTTCAAATAAATCAACAATGGTATTCCAGTGAAAAGATTGTCGAAGTAAAAGGATAACGGAAGTTCTTGCACCTCTTCCGAAAATTCGTCAATCATACACAAGAGTGGAGCTGCGCAAGTGCCAAAGCGTTCTTCATATTTAGGATTCACCCTCGGATTCTTGCCTTGGTATATTTCAAAATTGATCATATATCCTCTAGGAGTGCAAAGAGACCAAGCTTTGTATCCGAAACGAATTGGCTTTCCTTTTATGAACTGTTTACATCCATGGCGACCGAAATATGCAATCATACTTTCGTCATATGAGAGATTTTGTTCTGGGTGAAAGTTTTCAGTCATTTTGGCCTTTATATGGTCAGTCAGTGGGCGTAGTTTCCAAAGAGTGTCAATCCTATCAGAACTAGCAGACGGTTCGTGCAATGCGGACTCGAAGTGCAGCATATAGTTGATTTCCTCAAAGCGGTTCCTTCGCATAGCATTGAAGACCATAACGTTTTGAACATCATCATCGCAGCTCCACATGTCTCGAAAGGCTCCTGTAGAAGTGTAGCCAGTTATTATCAAAATTGCGATGAACACACGTAACTTTGAAAAATTTAGTGTTAAATATAAATATTATAAAATCAAAATAGAGATTACATCGTCATTACCATCTTTAGTAAGTTCTTCGTATCGTTTCTGATGATGCGTAGCGTACAAATTCGAACATTTGCATATATGTTCAAGCAAGTCATCGCTGAAAAATTTCTCAAAAAGTTGATGAGGTCTAAGATCCCGACAATCTTCGAAATTTGTTTCAGGGAATATGGGAAGGACTGGTAATGAATTAGCGGTTTGCCAAGTATATTTGCTGCCTTTGTTAGCTGGTGGAAGTGGTACCCCAGTATTTGATTGAATTGGGCGACAAATTTTCTTGGACGAGCTCGGCAAACAATCATCTAAAGTATCGTCATAAGGTTCCTCGTCATCGACATCCTCTAGATTACAATCGTTAGTTTTCATTCGCGTACTATTTTCAAATAAAATTTCACATCCGGCTTTAAGTTGTGCTGGGCATACATTGTCCGGAACTCCACCTTCATCCTCGCCATCATCTTCCCCACTTACATCCCCATCCCGATAAGGTGGCTCGATGTAGAGTGCCTGGATATTAGTAGGAATATCGTTTTCATCATCAGAACACAATTCCTCTAAAAAATCCAAAGCTTCTTGCAACGTTAGATATACCAGTGGCCTAACCTGCCTGGCGTTGCCATATGGACACATGCACAGAAAAATGCAAAAAAACGCATTCAAATATCATTTTTTTAGAAAAAAATCATTGAGAGTTATTTTATATTCCAATCACTACACAAAAACATAACTATCATAGCCCGACCGCGCGAATCTTCGATATCTTAGGTATACTTACTTTTTCATTTCACGTTTTTCCCCACTCCACATTTTGTATACACTTTGCAATGCACTCACGACCGCGAACCAAATATAACTGACGAGCAAATGAATGCTGCCGAAAGCGCGATCAATTACGCAACAGCCACGTGCTAACAGATAACGGTATCTGCATTCTTTGGAATTTTGTGGACACATTAAGCAAGACTATCGCACGTTGCCATATGGCAACCCCAGGGTGATTTGGGTTAAGATCTCCGCTAATTACTAACTCAATGCTTCGTTAACTTGGCGTAAAAATTAACCACATGCTGTGGGTTAATTGAATTAGTTTAACTAAATGCTCCACTTGAAGACAATCACTAGGCGCTTTAAGCACAACTAAGTTACTAATATGTGCGGATTTGGAAGGATTTGAGATAGACATAACATTATACTATATACAATATTACGTGGGTGGTATGCTGTAACTAATTTTAATTATAACGGTAAAAAAATTTGTTACGGAAAATTAACATCCAAATAATTGAAACATTCTTTGTTCACTAATTAGTAGATATGTGTGGGTTGGCAATGATCATAAGGCAAATAACTGCTGGGAATTAGTAATGCTTAGCACGCAAGAAATGCATGAACGCAAGAGTAAAACCGAAAGTATACTATTGTGAGAGAACTATGTGATTATAGGGAACATTGGACTCCTTATTTTATAAAATTAGACAGAAAACTTTTTCTTTCCATCCATTCACACTAGTTTTAGAGTTTTATGATCGTAGATTTGTTTATTGATGACCCTGAGCATGTAATAACTACAATCACTTATGTTTATAGTCCCATCTTTATGATACTACTTATATGGAAAATAACACCATAGCCGGGTGTGCTGTTACAAATACAAGGTTATACATATGTGATACACATTCTTGTTGGCAAGAAAAGATGAGGAGATTATCAATTAAATATACCGACGAGAGGAAGACTCTGCTCATTTATTAATGTTGAGTACGCTATAATGTTATGCCACAAGCGAAAATTATTTAAATTAAAACGTTCAAATTTCGGTGGAACTTCAACTTTTATAAAACTGCTTAACTTAAAAGCTTATATCAGTCTGTATAAATGTGACTGTTCTTATAAATAATAACAATTATAAATATTCTTCACACTCAATGGCAATGGGTGCTCTCAAATGGTCTTGTGCTCTCTCCTATGTTCTATAAACCTATAGTTAAACTCTTCATTTGTCTTCAGAGTACTTCGTTTTGCGCAAAAAGAGTTGGAAACGTACCTCAAAGTCATTTATTTCAAACAGTGCTTCTTTGATTATCCTTAAGACTTCGAGTTCTATAAAACTCACTAGGGCTTGGAGTGCATTTTTATCATGTAATTATGCAATATACTTTGTTGATTTATTTTACGACTTAAAAACAAAATATGCTCCTGCTTTTGATCCTTTTTAAGTGGTTATATCAGTGAATTATCGTACGTGAATCCTCCACATGCACTTCAAGTACTCATTATGACAGGAAATCTTGGGAGCAGTTGAGCAGATTTAGTCAGACTCAAAAAAAAAAAAAAAAGCCAGAAGCAATGAAGATATAATTTTTTCCACTCACTGGAATCTGGTTTCTTTGATCTTAAATTCAGTTGAATTGGTTATTATTTTTCTTATCTTTCTAATCGTTAACGAACGATTTCTACTAATTTTCAATGATTATTTGCTATTAAGAACGGAAGGGAAACAGCAAGAAACAGAGAAAAGGGGAAAATTTCTGTGAAGACAAATCACAGGAGCGGAAAGTGGGATTAAATATACATTTTTCCAATGGTATCGCTTTAAGTGTTGGAAATTTTTTCCTTGAGCTTACAGATTCAGACGGGCTGTGGCGACACAAAAATATGTATAGAGCTACACATTATATAGCTACAAGCCAGCAGCTCGATAAAAAGACGAATGATGTTTGTCGCAGATACCAAGGAAGAAAAAATAAATTTCAAGAACTAAAATATAAAAATTGGCAGTAGGAACCGAGAAAGGGTTAAAAAGTCGTACTGCAACTGGAAAGATTTGTGTAGCAAGAAAGCTCAGCACGAAACTGACAAAAGGGAGGGCGAAGTGCAAAAGGGGTATAAAATGGCTGTCAAAAAATGTATCTAAACGACAGCTAGGTGATTTTAGACGTCGTAATTTTTACGGTTCAGCGATAAGCAAACGCAAAGAAATGCGAGCAAGGGAAGGAACCCAACGAAAAATGTAAGAAGTAGAGACAATGCAACGATTAACAGATTCGATGAAAGGTGTCCCACTAAGTTCTGATAATTTTTAATTCAGAGACTGCTCCGAAAAACGCTTACGCTTGAGTTGATTGTTAATTATTCCAGCTCAAAGTGCAACAGTGGCATCTCACATACGCAGTCATTAAACCAAAATAAGGAAATATAAATAAAGTAAGACGTGCAAGTACCTATGCAAAAGTGAATGGGTGTGTATGTTTTTTTTTTGCATTCGAGTAAGCGTAATAGCAATATAAGTTGTACAGCTTTTGTACTTCTTTTTATCACTGCGTCGCTCTTCTTGTTTGCCTGTGATTGCGTTATTGTTGTAACTCTCAAACTGCACCGTGACGAAGCATCCGCATGCTCTCGAACCCTATCTGCCGCTGCGTTGCGCCCATTCACATTTGTTGAAAGCGTCATCAAGATAAGCTGCAATTCAACTCTTCCAATCCAACAGCCATTTAAACACCGGAAAACGCGGTAACAAAAAGTCTTCAAAGTCACATAATCAACAAACATTATGGGGGTTAGATAGATGGTTAAAGGTGGTGATGTTGAAAGGCAACTGTCACCATGTCACTATGTAAAATATCACTTTACATACCGCATCTGGTAAGTTGAGCAGGTAGACGAGGTACCACAATGTAAAGAGACTACAGAAACTTTTAAATAATTTGAAGCAATAAATTATTTAAAAAGTGAATGGTAAAGCAAATGAAGTGAGAACGCGTATTACAAAAAGACCTTGAAAATGCAAAAATAGCAATTACGATCTGCAGTAAAAGGGAAAAACATATAAAATAAATAGGCGGGAGGGTAGGTAAATTGGTATATCAAGCGTTCGCATCGCAGAGCAAAATTTGAAAGGCGAAATAATGTGATAAACTGCATACCATTTTGATTACGCGTCGATTAAGTGTTTAACGTGTTTTTACAAGCAGTTCAAGCACATTTATATTATTTGTTCAGTTTTGATTGTAACGGTAAATACCTTTAAAAATGAAGAATTTCTGCATCAAGCATCACAATAATATTACCTCACATGTGTCTTACTGCCTGAAACAAGAAGTATTTGGCCTACTTTTCATTTCAATGTGCTGTACCACAGTTCATAACTTGTTTACCATGTTCGAAATGTGTGTCTAGGAAAAGACGGTAAGACCTGTCAGCAGACTATTCTGTTTTCGGCTTTATATACAGCTTCCGTTGGGAAAAAATATTCGTTCTTTTGAGGCTTGAATTAAACTTTCGACTTGGTTCCGGATATACTGTCCTCAGCCTCTTTAAAAAGAGTGTGGTCGCGAGAAAGAAATTTAGTACGTTTCAAACATCAAAATTTTTACATGAAAAACGTGGTTTTCCTAAAGCAATATGAAATTTCTATCTTGTTATACAAATTTTTCCCGAAAAAAATAAAAAATTCAAGTTTATCATTGATAAACGTTGGTAATTTTTTATGGCTTCTTGAAAATACTGTCAGTCAATTGACGATTTATTAACTTACCTAGTTAGGAAACATTCGATACTTGTGATGTAGATTGCTAAATTTGTGGTAAATTGTAGTCTACTCTAAATGGGTTTGAAAAAATTTTCGTTTAATGTGCAGTAGAAGAAACATATAAGCTTCATGGGCACCCATTTGTCCTCAAAACGTTTCGTCACAATCAATCTATAATAAAATCATTAAGTGGCAACGTTACGTTACTCACCAAAGCAGAGCATTGACATAGGGTAAGCCATTTAAAGTTGACCCATCTGGCAACGCTGTAACTTTTAACAGCGCTGACAAATCGGCTAATGTCATACCGCGTTAGAAGCGTCATTCGAAGACAATTTATACCATGGAACAGTACACTCCAAAAGAACGCGCTGAAATTGTTCAGTTTTATATTCAAAATAACTTTTCAATTGTGTTAACTCAACGTGCGTTTCGCAAAAAAAATAAAGTGAAAAGTGCTCCAGTTAAGAACACAATTAAGTCTTTATACGCAAAATTTGTGAACACCGGTAATCTCAGTAATGCCAGTCATGCATCCAGACAACGCACAAGACGTTCTGATGAAAATATCGAAGCTGTACGAGCCAGTATTGAGGAGACTCCATCGACATCGAGTTATCGCCGCTCTCAGGAATTAGACATCTCTCGCACCACTCTCCGACGCATAATTCATAAAGATTTAAAGATGTTTCCATATAAAATTCAAATGGACCAAAAACTAAACCCAGCTGATTATCCGCGACGCCTTAATTTTGGCAAATGGGCCATCGAAATGGCTGAAAACGAACTTGACTTTTGGCGAAAACTCATCATGTCAGACGAGGCACATTTCTCGTTGAATGGAGGCGTAAACAAGCAAAATTGCCGATTTTATGTCACCGAAAATCCTCAATTAATTGAAGAACAGCCTCTTTACGACCAAAAAGTAACAGTTTGGTGCGGTGTTTGCGCGAATATGATCATCGGACCGTATTTTTTCGAAGACGATGATGGAGCCACGACAACAGTCAATGGTGAGCGTTATCGAGCCATGATAACGGATTTTGTGATACCCATTATTCGCGAAAATGACATGGATAACTTCTGGTTTCAACAGGACGGGGCTACATGCCATACAGCTCGACCAACAATCAATTTATTGCGACCATTTTTCCCCGGGCGATTGATATCGAAAAATGGTGATGTTGACTGGCCACCGAGATCACCAGATTTGACGCCACCAGACTTTTATTTGTGGGGTTATTTGAAATCCAAGGTATACGCTAATAAGCCAAAGACCTTAGCTCAACTGAAAGCCAACATTCGACGTGAAACAACCGCCATATCATCCGAAACATTGGCCAAAGTCATGGAAAATGTCGAAAAAGGAGTGCATTTAGCTGTCAAAGCTAAAGGTGCCCATTTACGCGATCTAATTTTTAAATATTAGCTGAAACAAATCCCCTTGGACCAAAATAAATTATTTTTGAAATGAACAAAAAACATTGTTTTCTTTTGTTCTTTTTTTTAGAAACAAATGGGTCAACTTTAAATGGCCTACCCTTATGTGCATACTGAACATGACTTTTATTTGACCCGCAGCAGCGTAGCACCAAACGTTATAACAACATCCGTTATATCAACATCGAATCACCATGAAGACCTCGAGGCGCAGCACAACAAGAAACGAGCTGTGAAATTCGCTAGGAAATGAAAGTATTGAGGCGTATGCTAAGTTAAGAGCAGTGTCGTCGTCGTTGTAAGCACGCCCACAAACATTGCCTAAGGCAAACATAAATTAATGTTGCGCGATAATTAAGTTTCCTACTGCAAAATGTGCAGCGTTAGATAAAATAGCAATGAGAGGGTTTGCAGTTAAGGTACCTAATGTTACTTGACGAAAATTAGTTTTGAGGCAATTAGAACCGGATATATATAGGAAAATAGGAAAGATAAGGCCGCTGAGCCACGAAGAAGCGTAAAAAAAGTACAACTAAAACCAAAATACCTTACTTGGATGGCGCTAACAATTTTTCACAAAATTAATTTCGTTGAAAATGTTTTTGTTACATTTTCGTGTTTTTTTTGGTAGTTGTTGTTATGGAAATTAAATGTGAAAATTGTAAAAATTCAAATAATTATACAAAGTGAAAAAAACTCAATGATAGGAATAAAGTAAGGAACCGTTTGTTTTTGTAAAGGGGATTATCGGAGCAACCGATGTCAACGCTTTTTCATGTTTCCCTTTCACCGAAGACGCGCTTTTATGCAAATATTTGTTGTTGGCCGAAATTTAAAGTACGTGAAGCAACACAATCAGAATAATTTGGCTAAGAAAAAGATGACTCACAAAGAAACTTTGTCGTCCTTTCAATGTCGGTGTAAGTTTTATATAGTATCTGTTAATAAAGTAAAAATCCTATAAAACTCTTTTCAACCATAGGTAGATTAGCACCGACGACAATTGACTATCTGCAACACTAAAGATATATTATAGATACGAATTATTATTATTTACAAAATTAGAAAAAATAATAGCTTCGGCCTATGCATTACTCATTGGAAAATAAAAAGAAAAATGTATATTGACATCATCTCTATTAATTTTTTAATTTTTGGCACCACGACATAAGTATAGTTAGTATATTACAAGAAAAGATGTTCCCTGCATTTTATTGAGACATTGAAGATTTTTAATAATATGTCTAATTAATATTATAATTTTCGAACTGTGACATCATTATACAGAAAGTATAATCTCGATATCATTATTTGTGCTTGATTTGGATTTAAATTGTGTTATACTTTATATATTAAGATATACATTTTTATTAAAACGCCTAAACATATTTGTAATCAATTCAATGCGCTCAGTTTCTCTGACATTATAAAGTTTATCTTACACAGTATAAGTTTTTGATCAAAATCATCCAAATTTTGCTTATTGATAGATCCATATAATAAACTCTGAATATTACTGAGAAACTAACGTTAAACCTTCAAGTTCATTTACCATACTCTGTCTCACACATTCCTTTCAGTTTTTCACCAAATCGGTTTCACACATTTAATTTTCATGCACTACAAAGTAAAATGCTGTACGTTTAACCCTCTAACCGGCCAATTTTTGTTTGAGCTGAAAAAATTACCATACACTAATTTTTATGCAAGGAACAAGAATCTGAAGTCAGATTTAAAAAAAATTCAATAGGTCACCTTCCAGGTTGGAAAAAGTGAGGTCTGCCTTAAGGCATACTTGCCTGTTGGCATGTAAAAAAATACGGATTAATTTATTGCAAATTATTTGAAAGAAAAATGTTTATTTCAATAATTTAAAGTAAAACTTATCAAATTCAAGTTTAGTTATTTTATTCATAAACAATATTAAATAAAATAAAAGATAAAGTAAACATATATATTGCATAGCAGTAAAAATTCAAATTTAGTTATAATATAATATACATATAATACAAAATTGTTTATGATTTTGTGTGAAACAACTGAAAACATTTTTTTGACGATGAAAAACATAAATTTAACTGACATTTTGTGCAATATATTTGGGTTAAAGATTTGCAGCCTGGCATCTTACACATATGTTTACCGTCTCGCCCTAAAACATCTGGTATATGACCAATCCCATCGTATCGAATATCAGCTGGTGGTGCATAGGTGCGTCGATAGCCAGTTCTCATTTGTGGACTTGCACTTGATGGACTACCCACTTTATTTTTATATCTTTCGTTTGATAGGTGACACAACACATCAGCAATTTCCACTCGAAAATCTGGCAACTTAATACGATGCCTGTGCGTAGGATCCACATCATGAATCCGGTGGTAGATGATATATGCGTTGACAACCGCTATATCCAGCATATGATAAAATAAACGTAACGTCCATTTTTTGGTTTTAAGACGGATATGATAGCGTCCTATTGTACTCTTTGACTATGGTTGGGCAATCGATATCCACATTCTTTTTTTTCTTTCTATCAAAGCGCGTCACTTTTGGGGGTTGACAGGCTTAACGCCAGCATACGTGGAAACAAGTCGTACACATTTTGTGTCTTTCCACAGTACAGACGTTATGTCAACTCCAAAAGCAGTACCCACAAATTCCTCGGCGTAGCCCCGTTCTTTATTTTTTACTTCGATGTCCTTTGAGAGCTTACAATTTGGAAGTCTATTGGCACGAACCGTACCAAGTGCATAAATTCCTCTGCTTCGTAAATAAACAAGCAATGGCAATGACGTATAGAAATTATCATAGTATACTATGTGATTTTTAAAGTTGGGCACGGTTTGTGTTAAGCGGACGACAACGTTTCCGGTTGCTCCCAAGTCAGGTGCATCTGCTACAACATCATTATCACCAGCACCTCTGTAGACTTCAAAATTATACGAAAACCCATATGAGCCACATAATACAAAAAGCTTAACACCATATTTGTGAGGTTTATCTGGCATATATTGACGTAAGTTTGTTATCATCTTTGTGGAACACATTTGCTCGTCAATACATAGCCTTGGTGATTTGGGTACAGAATTAAAGCGTTCATTTAAAGTATCTATGAGTGGACGAACTTTGTACAGCTGATCGTACCCTTCCTCACCCTTTTTCTTCATATACGAACTGTCATTGAAGTGCAGGTATTTCTTGATTTCATAAAATCGTTTTGATGACATCGCAACTCTAACACATTCAAGTCAGTGTTTCGTCCAATAACTTTCAATATTTGGATAGCGAAACACAGACATATATAATATTATACCAATGTAAATTTTCAAATCTTGTCTGGTCAAATTGAAATCAGAGTTTATGTTTTACTGATGAGCGTACAGATTTGTTTGGCTGACAATATCGTCCAGCAATTTATTTGTAAAAAAATATGTAAAGCATTTAAAAGGAGTATCCAATTCATTAAATGCTTGTGGTAATTTCTGTTCACCATTGAATACAATTTCTTTCCGATGTAGCTGCAAGTTTTTTTTTTCCAAACTATATTTTTGAACTGTGAAGATTGTGGTGTACAATGCTTCACAGAACCTTCATTCACGCTTTTACCATCTTCTGAATCATCATCATCAACAACAGAATTCATTAATTGTTTAATAGCTTCTTGTAATGCTTCCGACTATTTGACATGCTTACGACTACGAAACACAATACAAATTATTAAAAAAAATTATAATGTATAAAATATGTTATAATAGTTACATGTTTTGCTTTCAACTACAAAACATAATTTTATAAATTACTATTTACTTTTAAACATGTTAAAATAATTACGAATACAATTTACATACTTACAACGAAATAATTTTTTTGAGCGGGCGCTGGCAAGTGTGCCTTTAGGAGTAGTGAACTTTTAGCTTGCTAGAAGCTTGTCTGTACAAATTTTTTCACAAAAAAACTCTATACTAGTAAACCAAAATAATGTATCTATACCGTGATATTTTTTTAAGAACAATTGTAGCACAATTATTATTTTTTTACATTTTCTGAAAATGCGCTTTGCATTAAAATAATTTTTTGCTGATCTTCACACCAACTTTTGACATTGACTGATTACTGGCGCCTGAACTCATAAGCAAAGAGCATGCAAATGCTTGTTTTATGCAGCTGTGACATTTTACAACAGAAATTTAGAAAGGTAACGGTAAAAACTTTTCGGGCTGATGCGCTATTGCAATTGTGCTTAACTATACCTTTTGGTAGCATTGCCGGATAGAGGGTTAAAGTTTAGAGGACCGAGATGAAAGTTAGTTTCAACCACACTCTTCCGGATTAGAAAATCTGTTTGTTAAAATTCATATAATTGCATCCACTAAAATTCAATTTGAGAAAACCGAAAGATGCTTAAGGATAAAAATAGTTAAGAAGGGAAACCTCATAAAAACAATAGCCGATACTCTATTGAAATAAATCGATTAGATGGAACTTAGTTGTTTACCTGCTAGGATGTAAAGCAGTATTAAGTAAAGAAGTACAAATATATGAGTGTGAATGCTCCCATTTACATCTCAAGTCTATGCTGTCCATTGTAATCAGTAGCAAAGACTGTTCAAAGCATTTCAACATTTCTAAAAATTCTTAAAATCAGCAAAGGCATGTAATGAACCGAGTTGGTACAAAAAATATTGAAAAATACTATTTTCTTAATACGAGAATGTTAGTATGAAGCAGTAAAGCCAGAAAGGAAACAACAAACATTTCGTTATGCAGCGTACTGAAAAAACTGTACGAAGAATGGGAGTTTTTTGGCGCATATAAAACGAAAGAAAAGAGGGTACTTATACTGAATAAAATCCTTTAAAAAACCAAGAGTTGTTTGGCCGGTTGGGTGGAATTCGGAGTGTACCACACTTCCATATTCGAAGAAACCTTTCCCAACATTACTCGTTATTATAATTCCTCATTTCCCTTTATTCTTTAACATGTGTATATGCTACCTGTAGACGCAAGGTCATTTCGCCGGTAAACCACCAGCCATGTACCTTTATCTATATATATAAAAGAAAGTTGTGTTAGTTACACTATTTATAACTCAAGAACGGCTCAACCGATTTGGCTGAAAATTGGTAGGGAGGTAGCTTAGAACCGGGATAAGGATATAGGATACTTTTTATCTCTTTATGTTATAATTTAATACAGCTCATATATACAAAAATTATATTTCAAATAATAAGCATTTGTTCAAATCAAAATTTATGTTTGTAGCAATCATTTGAATATATGCGTACAATTTTAAAAAGATTCTTCCTCAAAAATAATACAATTGCTAAGTATTTAGAATAAAAGAAAAGAACGGCAACCAAATACTCAGTGAAATAGAGTATAACTGGCTCAGTAATCAGTCGTTGCGTATGTATTATACCACGTGCATCCCAAAAGACTGTTGGCATAACCTTTCAAGCCGACTTTTTCGCCTTTCCACGCCTGAGAACCGCTTCATCATTTGCAGTCCACTAGATTGACTGTCGATTGGACTCCAGTGGAAAATGATGGAGCTATGTTTCTATTGTCACACACCGACGCAAAAGTTCGATTTTAGTACGATTAAAGAGCACTCAAAAACTCCTCAGAATCAGTTATTTGTTGTTTTTGTTTGATTATGAACCTGCGAGGTACCCACTTTGCACAAAGCTTTCGCCTCTTTAGAGCATCATTGTCCCGGAGCTCATTTCGCCTGTTTTCAGCTTAGCAAACATCTTTTCAACTGTGGTTTTCCCTGAGCCAGAATTCAACAGTATTTTCCCCCAAAAAGCAATGCTTTATTAACGCACGAAATGCTTTATGATCCATTTTTTTGTAAATTAACACAAGTTGCTTCACAAAAATGCTATATCGCATTAACTAACAGTTATAATCCAACTAATAGAAATCATATAGATGGTAGTAGTAGGATTATCTATGTACATATTAGCCACAGTGAAGCATGGACGGGTCCTCTAGTGTATTATATATACATAAATTATAATAAATAATATGAAAAACAAGAAAAAACGTTAACTTCGGTTGCACCGAAGCTAAATACCCTTCACAGGTGCACTTCTGTTAGTAACTATGTGTCCAGTTTGTATGGAAGCTATATGCTATAGTAACCCGTTCTGAACAAGTTTTTTATAGATTACATTGTTACCTTAAAAAATATATATACCAAATTTCGTGAATATATCTTGTCAAATGTGAAAGTTTTCCATACAAAAACTTAATTCCGATCGTTCAGTTTGTATGGCAGCAATATGCTATAGTTAACCGATCTGAACAATTTCTTCGGAGATTACATTGCTGCCTTAGAAAATAATATATTACCAAATTTCGTGAATATATCTTGTCAAATGTGAAAGTTGTCCATACAAGAACATGATTCCGATCGTTCAGTTTGTATGGCAGCTATATGCTATAGTTAACCGATCTAAACAATTTCTTCGGAGATTACATTGTTGCCTTAGAAAATAATCTTTACCAAATTTCGTGAATATATCTTGTCAAATGTGAAAGTTGTCCATACAAGAACTTGATTCCGATCGTTCAGTTTGTATGGCAGCTATATGCTATAGTTAACCGATCTGAACAATTTCTTCGGATATTGCATTGTTCCTTTAGAAAATAATCTTTACCAAATTTCGTGAGTATATCTTGTCAAATGTGAAAGTTGTCCATACAAGAACTTGATTCCGATCGTTCAGTTTGTATGGCAGCTATATGCTATAGTTAACCGATCTGAACAATTTCTTCGGATATTGCATTGTTCCTTTAGAAAATAATCTTTACGAAATTTCGTGAATATATCTTGTCAAATGTGAAAGTTGTCCATACAAGAACTTGATTCCGATCGTTCAGTTTGTATGGCAGCTATATGCTATAGTTAACCGATCTGAACAATTTCTTCGGATATTGCATTGTTCCTTTAGAAAATAATCTTTACCAAATTTCGTGAGTATATCTTGTCAAATGCGAAAGTTTTCCATATGAGAACTTGATTCCGATCGTTCAGTTTATATGGCAGCTATATGCTTTAGTGGTCCGATATCGGCCGTTCCGACAAATGAGCAGCTTCTTGAAGAGAAAAGGACGTTTGCAAAATTTCAAAAGGATATCTTAAAAACTGAGGGACTAGTTCGTATATATACAGACAGACGGACATGGCTAACTCGACTCAGCTCAACGTACTGATCATTTATAACATTTATATATACTTTATAGGGTCTCCGACGCTTCTTTCTGGGTGTTACAAACATCGTGACGAACTTAATATACTGTTCAGGGTATAAATATATATTATTGTTGTTCTATATGGCAATTTAAGGCTATATAAAAAGGTTGGTAGCTCAACATTAACCTTGATTTTTGACTTGCTCTGACGTGGACTTATCGGCTTCGGCTCACCTTTTACACGATATTTGGTTGTTTCATCATCTTTTTCCATGTCGAAAGCATAAATCCAAGCCACATCGCCAGTATTAATACGTTTCACGACATCCTGGTCTTCGGAAGGTATTATTTCACAGACTTAAAGGCGGCGTTGTTTTTCGAAAAAAATCACTGATTTTGGTTGCACTTTTCTTAGGCTCAAATAATGTTTCAAAACGGTTGTCACTGAACCTTCCGATATTACTATATATTTGACGAATGGGTTTTCGCGCGAAATTTAAATTAATAAGGTCTTTCAAGTTTCCGCGATTTCACTGTCTATTAAAAGACCCACTGATGAAGAAGTGTTACAAATCAATGTTAACTAGAAATTCGTATTTCAGACTACGAGTATGATGGGATTAAGTGTTGTTCTTCGTGCAAATTGCGTATACGTAACTTTTTTGTTTATGAACTAATTTCTATTTTGTAATACTGGAACAAATTCACATGTAGATCTTAACTTCAGCTTTTGTGGTTTACCTTGACACAAGCACTGAGCACTGAGTTAGATTTCAAAAGGTGCTCCAATGCGAATACGTAACTTTTTTTCATAAAATAAGTTCCTATTAAAATATTATCGTGCATTTTCTACAAAAATTTATTAATTTAACCATGAATTTTTCTGGATACTTTTTAGTAGGTGACAAACATATATTTTATTTTATATATATATATGTATATTTTAAGTTAAGCTGTTTGATACCGATACCAACCTGCTCACAATTTTCCACTTTTCTAATCACATACACGCAAATTGGTACATTTCCGTCTGCGATTTATACCCTCCTCCCCTTATTTTCTATTTGCATATTGTTTGTTACATCACAAAAGCCAGAAGTTGTAATTGCTCATTGTGGTTTTTATGGTTATTTTTTGCGAGCTTCCATATCCTTTGTTCCAGATATTCTTTTATAATTCCTTTCTCTGTATCCAGGTGTGTGCGCGTATGCATATTACATGACTCACATTTTTTTAAATTTTTATTTTTGTATTTTTATTTCTTCACCCAACTTGTCCCGTTATAACATCATATTTTGTTGCCGACTGCGTAAATGACATCTTTCTTCTTAGTAGTATGTGTTTTAAATGGGCGAATATCCTTGGGAGGGTTATAATAATTGGCCGTATAGTTGGTCTTTAATAATAATTGTATTGTAAGTCTGCCATGTAATTGGCCAGGGGACGTTGTCAAGAGAGGTTTAATTAATTGTGCATGCAAACAAAAAGAAAAAAATTAGAAAAAGGAAAAGTAGACAATAAAATTAAACAAAGCTTGAAAATGCACGGAAATGAGACGAATACATTTTTATTTGGTTGCCTTCAAAACAAAGCTAATGAAAGTGAAGTATCAGCATGTTCCTTCATATTAATGCATTTAAAGTAGTTCGTAGAAATATTTATATTTCGTTTCCAGTTTAGTCCTAGATAAGAGTGGTTAAGAGTTGACTTTTTTCTTAGCGCTCTTCAAAGCTGCGTATTTCACCGCACCGGCCTGAACTATGTTGACTCTAAGAGCATCAGTTAATTAGAGTTGTTTGATACAGACTATGGATTTCAGAAAAAAGGTGCAAGAAAATAAAACTCCATAGCAAAAAGTACTAGTAGTAAATACCACAATATATGCAGATTGTAATATGCATGTCATCGGTGTCAAAATATTTACTTTTCGTTGACTCTGCTTTAGATGAAGTATGTATGTTAGCTGATACATATCTGAAAAGAAAAGATTTGTTTTGCTCAATGTGCTTATGCTTTTCTTGTGACACAGATGGCGGGAGCTTACGAGCGAACTGCTCAACGATGGTTGTACCATACGTTTTAGAAGAGGTAGGGGGCCAAAAAATTCAATATCTTTCGAATGGTATGAATGAACAAAAAATTTTGCATATTATTAAAGGTGAATACTTTCTGCGTTGTTTCACATACTTTTAAATTTTTTATAGTCTGAAGAAAAAAAGACCAAGAAAAAATGTATAATATAGCATGAACATTTTTATTTGGTTTCGCACAATTTCATCGATTCATCCCTCGTAGTTTATGAGAAAATAATTTTACCATCAATCTTCTTCTTCTTCTTTACTGGCGTAGGCACCGCTTACGCGATTATAGCCGAGTCAACAACAGCGCGCCAGTCGCTTCTTCCCTTCGCTACTTGGCGCCAATTGGATATTCCAAGCGAAGCCAGGTCCTTCTCCACTTGGTCCTTCCAACGGAGTGGAGGTCTTCCTCTTCCTCTGCTTCCCGCGGCGGGTACTGCGTCGAATACTTTCAGAGCTGGAGTGTTTTCATCCATTCGGACAACATGACCTAGCCAGCGTAGCCGCTGTCTTTTAATTCGCTGAACTATGTCAATGTCGTCGTATATCTCGTACAGCTCATCGTTCCATCGAATGCGATATTCGCCGTGGCCAACGCGCAAAGGACCATAAATCTTTCGCAGAACTTTTCTCTCGAAAACTCTTAAGGTCGACTCATCGGTTGTTGTCATCGTCCAAGCCTCTGCACCGTATAGCAGGACGGGAATTATGAGCGACTTATAGAGTTTGGCTTTTGTTCGTCGAGAGAGGACTTTACTTTTCAATTGCCTACTCAGTCCAAAGTAGCACCTGTTGGCAAGAGTAATCCTGCGTTGGATTTCCAGGCTGACATTGTTGGTGGTGCTTACGCTGGTTCCAAGATAGACGAAATTATCTACAACTTCAAAGTTATGACTGTCAACAGTGACGTGAGTGCCAAGTCGCGAGTGCGACGATTGTTTGTTTGATGACAGGAGATATTTCGTCTTGCCCTCGTTCACTGCCAGACCCATTTCTTTTGCTTCCTTATCCAGTCTGGAGAAAGCAGAACTAACGGCGCGGGTGTTGAGGCCGATGATATCAATATCATCGGCATACGCCAGCAGTTGCACACTCTTATAGAAGATGGTACCTTCTCTGTTGAGTTCTGCAGCTCGAATTATTTTCTCCAGAAGCAGGTTGAAAAAGTCGCACGATAGGGAGTCGCCTTGTCTGAAACCTCGTTTGGTATCGAACGGCTCGGAGAGGTCCTTCCCGATCCTGACGGAGCTTTGAGTATTGCTCAGCGTCAGTTTACACAGCCGTATTAGTTTTGCGGGGATACCAAATTCAGACATCGCGGCATAGAGGCAGCTCCTTTTCGTGCTGTCGAAAGCAGCTTTGAAATCGACGAAGAGGTGGTGTGTGTCGATTCTCCTTTCACGAGTCTTTTCCAAGATTTGGCGCATGGTGAATATCTGGTCGGTGGTTGATTTACCAGGTCTAAAGCCACACTGATAAGGTCCAATCAGTTTGTTGACGGTGGGCTTTAATCTTTCACACAATATGCTCGACAAAACCTTATATGCGATGTTGAGGAGGCTAATCCCACGGTAGTTGGCGCAGATTGTGGGGTCTCCTTTTTTATGGATTGGGCATAGCACACTTAAATTCCAATCGTTGGGCATGCTTTCGTCCGACCATATTTTACAAAGAAGCTGATGCATGCTCCTTACCAGTTCTTCGCCGCCGTGTTTGAATAGCTCGGCCGGCAATCCATCGGCCCCTGCCGCTTTGTTGTTTTTCAGGCGGGCAATTGCTATTCGAACTTCTTCATGGTCGGGCAATGGAACGTCTGCTCCATCATCATCGATTGGGGAATCGGGTTCGCCTTCTCCTGGTGTTATGTGTTCACTGCCATTCAGCAGGCTGGAGAAGTGTTCCCTCCATAATTTAAGTATGCTTTGGGCATCAGTGACTAGATCACCTTCGGGGGTTCTACAAGAGTATGCTCCGGTCTTGAAACCTTCTGTAAGCCGCCGCATCTTTTCGTAGAATTTTCGAGCATTACCCCTGTCGGCCAGCTTATCAAGCTCTTCGTACTCACGCATTTCGGCCTCTTTCTTTTTCTGTCTACAAATGCGTCTTGCTTCCCTCTTCAACTCTCGGTATCTATCCCATCCCGCACGTGTTGTGGTCGATCGTAACGTTGCGAGGTAGGCAGCCTGTTTTCTCTCCGCTGCGGCACGGCACTCCTCGTCGTACCAGCTGTTCTTTTGCGCTTTCCGAAAACCAATGGTTTCGGTTGCAGCTGTACGTAAGGAGTTTGAAATGCCGTCCCACAGTTCCCTTATACCGAGTTGTTGACGAGTGCTCTCAGAGAGCAGGAGTGCAAGCCGAGTAGAAAAACGTTCGGCTGTCTGTTGTGATTGCAGCTTCTCGACGTCGAACCTTCCTTGTGTTTGTTGGCGTGCGTTTTCTGCTGCACAGAGGCGGGTGCGAATTTCGGCTGCATCTAAAACACTGGAGACGTGTCTTCCGTCTATCACAACATGATCGATCTGGTTGGTGGTTTTTCGATCCGGAGACAGCCAGGTAGCTTGATGTATCTTCTTATGCTGGAATCTAGTACTACAGATAACCATATTTCGGGCCCCGGCGAAGTCGATCAGCCTCAACCCATTTGGGGATGTTTCCTCGTGGAGGCTGAATTTACCGACCGTAGTGCTAAAGATACCTTCTTTGCCCACCCTGGCGTTGAAGTCGCCAAGCACGATTTTGACATCGTGGCGGGGGCATCTCTCATAAGTGCGCTCCAAGCACGCATAAAAGGCATCTTTGGTCACATCGTCCTTCTCTTCCGTCGGGGCGTGGGCGCAAATCAGCGATATGTTGAAGAACCTCACTTTGATGCGGATTGTGGCTAGACGTTCATTCACCGGAGTGAATGATAGTACTCGGCGACGGAGTCTCTCTCCCACCACGAATCCAACACCAAACTTGCGCTCCTTTATATGGCCAATGTAGTAGATGTCACAAGGACCTACTTGTCTCTGTCCTTGTCCCGTCCATCGCATTTCTTGGACGGCGGTGATGTCAGCCTTTATTTTCACGAGGACATCAACCAGCTGGGCAGCGGCACCTTCTCAATTAAGGGACCGGACATTCCAGGTGCATGCCCTCAAATCGTAGTCCTTATTTCGCTTGCCATGGTCGTCATCAAAAGGGGGGTCTCTCATCCGAGGCTGTTTGGTTGTTTTCATTGGTGCGTTTTTTTACGTGGCGGGTCCCAAACCCAGCGCACAACCCTAAGTAGGGGATATTTCGCCTTCTCACTTTAGCTCGCCTTCAAACGGATGTTCTTAGGCTACCCAGAGGATACTTGGTCAGAGACCGGAAGTCGTGAGCTGCTTGAGTCATATGTAAAATAATCGTTTCTGGCCACTCCCAAGTGAATGGCGATCAGAGAACTTTCCTCACTTGCGTGAACTTCTACACATGACTCCATCCTCCTTTTTACCATCAATAACTTTAACAAAAAAAAAATAATTTTGACGAAATACCACGGGGTATGCATCTGATCCCCTCCTAATGAACTGCTAATTTTCAAAATCGGTGATTTTTCGAAATTTTCATGGACCACTTGACGTGGTTTGACCATAGAGCGACCCTACCATTTCATCTTATATAGATCAATTTACATAAGGGCGTTAAATATTCTCACTGTAATTACTCGCTACTGCATCTAATTAATTATTTTATTATTATTATCATTCACCAAGATTCATATCTAGAAATGATCAAATCGAGTTAACAGTAAGATTCTTTGTTCTGTGGTAATTTTTGTTTTCGAACAAGAAAGCATCTGGGCATGTACAATGTAATGTTAGTATTGTAAGAAGTTTGTGAATGTGCGGAAATAATCTAATTTTCTCCGTTTTGGGAACATTTTCTCATTTTAGTATGAACTCACTCAGAGAGAGCTACTTGCGCGAATGATTTCACGTAATTTCTATTGCCCAGAAAAAGAGTCACGCTAAGATAAACTTTTGAAGACTAAATGCAATAAAAATCAGCTAAGCTTATGCGTACAAATCTGACAGATGGACATAATTCGGAAATCGCTTCTAAATTCACAATGCCAATTAAACAGTTGCAGATCTCACTTTAATTTTTTTCTAATAATTTTACGCGAATTTCTTCATTGTTTATTGATTCATTCTCTGGAGATAAATATCACTGTTATAGGAATCAGTTCGATTGTTTTTGCGTGTTGTTCAGCTGCATCAAACTGTCCTGCTAAAAGCGTTTCACGTGAATAAATATAGAGTAAAGCATTGTTTCAGCACTCACCACTCGCGTATACAATGTATGGAGAGACAAGCGATTTCTTCAAGATTTTCGCATTTACATCAATTTAATGAGATTAATGACATTTACAACGTGTGTTTGGCGTCAACTTCGAACGTAGCCTTTTATATCACTCATAAAAATGCTACCACCACTCGATGCGGCGTCTAACTGACAACTATTTTATATCGCTAGTTGTAAACGACCTTCTTTAGTTTTATTCTGTACACACATTTACACAATATTTTTATTTGTTTTATAGTCTACAACATTTGATCTTCTATCTTGCTTGCTCTTACACTTTCCTCTAGGGACTAACAAAAGTTTCGTATTTAGCAAGGCAATGTTCCAAGGAAAATACATAAAAACGATATGTTTAATGGTGCTTTGTGCTGCTGGTATTGACGGTCGCAAGTGGGCATCAGGTGATCAATTAATTTATATTATTATCCTGCAATACAACAGCGATAAAAAAGATATTTTTAATTAGGATTTGAAGGTCACTTCCTTTGAGGGTAGTATTGGGGGCTGCCTTCTACGAGTAAGTGAGATTTGGTACTCAATTGTTCAATCTTATTGGTGCTCAACATATAATATGACTAAGCGGTTTTAAGGATATGGTCGAAGTATATTTTTAAGTAAGCAAAATCTTTTGCCATTCGCCAGCTTAGCAATCCTTTTTGAGGATGGTGTAATTATGGAACATTATTAGTCATTTGTAGTAACAACATACCAGAGGATAAGAAAGTGTCCCGGTTTTGGATAAATCAGTAATTACTTGCTTAAACAGGCACGAAATTTATAGCAAGAAGTGTCGACTCTGGCTCGGATAAAAGTCTAGGTTCGAGGCTCAGACAAAAATGTCATGTCGTATTCAATACTAGCCCACAATCTATTTCATAAAGGAATAAAATTTAGGCATACAGGGTTAATATGTAAAAATTTCTAAAGAAGCTCTCACAGTATTTTCTCCTTTAGATGAGCTTAAAGATTGAGTGGCACTTTTATAATTTTTAAGAATATGCCTTATATATTTGGTTTAGAGCTCTGTAAAAAAGAACAGTATTATCGAAAATCGTTTATATTAAGAATTAATAAAATATTATAAAAGAACCTTACCACTTGTCCTCCCAAGACCTCATAGGTTATGCCTCTTTACACATGTTTCAGTGTTCGAAGAATTGGTCCGACAGTCTTTTTTACAATTTCGATAAGGTTGATGCTCATTTATTTGAATGCAAATCTTTAAAGGCCTTAGACATTCATTACTAGAAAAAGTCGCTATCTTCTCTGCCAAGCTTTTTTAGCACAGATATATCTACATATGAATTTATCATACCGAGGTGAGGTTTTCCATTCGAGTAGTTTACTTCAAGTGGCGACTTGTAAATTCATGACACATATATCCGATATAGATAAGAAAATCTTCTGGTTGGAATTGGCTTCATTTGGTGTTTTATGTTACGACCTCAGGGAACTTCGAAGCCACCCATATGCCCATATGAGTTTTACTTAACGTTATTATGTTTCCATATAATAAATCAATCAATGAAAGATTGGACAAATATGATCAGTACGTAAATTAGCTGGAAAATCTAGACTTAAATATTGGAACTATATAACAGAATTTAGTGTTTTTGAAATAGGTTAGACTAACTAATAAATCCATTTATTCTAGCCCATACACTCTACATACTACTCCACTACTCCATAGTTTCTAATTCAACACCCTTCTAAACTTAAGTTTCATAATCGAATTATCTTTGTATAAATAGCAAGTACCTAAGTATTTTTCTCTTATCTTCTTTCATGCAAGTCTCTTTTTTTTAATTATTTTTTATCTTAGCTTTCTTTAGCTTTAACTCACTTCATATTTGCTTTTTAAGACAGAAATAAATTGTATATTAGGAAGCAGTAAGGCAGTTTTTTGGTGAAATCACATACCTTGACAACTGCTTGACCGATTCCAACCAAATTCTTTGCATGACATTTTTCTGATATTCATACTTTACATTTCAACGTTTACGTTTACTTTTCATATAGTACAATTTTGATGTCCATGGGACTCATATTCAATCAAACGGTGAAAAGAAACGTTAGGCGAATTCCCAATATCATGACTTTTTGTTACAATGGCGTATACCTAACACGCTATGAAACTTATAAATACAGATGCACACTTTTGATAAAGTTACATATTTATATAGCTACGTTGTGGTTACATTTGTATACACGGCGTGATTCTCTTGGGTCCACATTACATTTGATACGGTCGAACCAACTTTGTATGCAGGCCTGGCGATACATACCAGCTTTTTTATTCTAATAAAGTAAGATTTGTTGCATTTTTATGGTTTTTATTGGTTAAATATTAATCTAAATAAAACGGGCAAGGAGGGATAGCTGATTTAAAGAAGCTTTTTTCAAAAAAAACATGTAGTTAAATTTCGAACCCCATTTCATACTATCCCGTGAGTGTGTCTCCAATTCGATATAAATGACCCAAACTTTAACAGTACCATCTCACTTGAAACAGCATCCATCTTTGCCATTTTTCGTCTACGTTTGTATTATTTTCACCGCTGTTTGCACCCTACTACCAAAAATCCGGATCCCAATAAATGTATTATTTCGATATATGTACGAAACTTCAACATTAACTGGAGTCAGTTTAATCAGGTGATCAATCAACTATCGCACCGATCATTCCATTCCTTAGAATACCGTGGAAAATAAAGTTAAAAATCACTTAATGTCAAAATACGACTTAAGCCAGTTGTTGCCAAAAAATATTTGTACTTCTATTCTGTTTTAAATTTATATGCTATTCAAAATGTACATAGCACATATACTGACCGATATATTCGACATATGGTTTGTTAGAGTAAAGACAATTGTTATATGTGGTTTATGGGAGTTGGAGTAGCACCGACTCTATTTTATCTATTAACTGTTATAACTAAAATAATGTTCCATTCGTTTCATTAAAGTATCTGTCATAAAATCCTCAATCATATGGACTACGGTCGGCCGGATATTCGCAATCACTGATATTAGATTTATGTGGACTACATACTTCAAGATTTCGTATAAGGGGGTTCAGAGAAATATTGACCCGATGCAACCCATGTCTGGTACAAAGATGCAATATTATCAGGAAAATATTCTCAGTTAATTTCAATTGTATGTCACATACATTGACCAATATATTCGGAGAAAAGTCAGCTCTAGACATGGTACCTAGGATCGAACAATTTTTGTCATACAGTGGAATATTCGTTCAAAGTTTAATCCCGCAGTGCCACTCCTATTGTTCAATTTTTACCCCGGGTCCCTGAAAGCGCCCCCATACCATCTCGTAGGTAAAATTTAATGTCTCTAGCGTATTTAGTTATTGATATATTGCTTTTAGTAGTTTTTAACAGTAATTATTGTAAGGGAGAGCGTGGAGTTATCGTCCGATTTCATCTATTTTCACACATTCGATCAGTGTTCTTATAATATTTGTGCGTAACGTATTTGGTTGATGTAGTTTTGGAGATATGAATATTAAAATTATTAGAGGGCGGTGACACGCACTCTTTTAAAAAATTGCTGCCCACAGGTGGCCCTTGCTACTGCGATCACCTGAACCAAAATAAAATTCTATATCTTAATTTGGTGCTTAGTTATAAGGCCATAATTATAGGTTTTCGGTTAATGGCCGATAACGCTTACCTACGAACTCGTAAATCTTTATTCATTAGTGTTTGAGATACGTGTCGTTTTGTGAGCTTCTAAAAGTGAATTTTTCGTTTTTTGCGATATCGAAATTTGTTGAGCAAAGAATTTGCGTTAAATTTTGTTTACGGAATCAATTTTCTGCTGCGGATACGTTGAGGATGGTGCAGAAAGCCTTTGGTGATGAGGCTATGTCTAAAAAATATGTTCCAAGCTGGCCGTGAACGTATCGAAGACGAAGAGCGCCCAGGGCGACCATCAACCTCAACCGACGAAGCTCACGTTCAACAAATCAAAGATTTGGTGTCGAAAACCGTCAATTAACAATTAGAGACCTTGCTGATGAAGTTGGCATATCGAAAGGCTCAACCAATACCTTTTTGCAGGATGTTTTGGGCCTCAAGTGCGTCAAATCTCGACTGGTACCGAAAACATTGAATTTTTTGGAAAAAAGGCGTCGCGTATTCACCTGATCTGGCGCCGTGCGACTTCTGGTTGTTCACCAAGCTCAAAAGACCGCTCCGGGGACACCGTTTTTATCCGATAGAGGAGATTCAAGCCGCAGCGAAGACGGAACTGAAGGCCATCCCGGAAAGTGACTACAACCAGTGTTTCGAAGATTGGAAAATCCGTTGGCATAAGTACATTGCATCGGGAGGGGATTACTTTGCAGGGGATGAAATTGATTTGGAAGAATAAATAAAAAATTTTCAAAATAAATACAATGTCACCTTATTTTTTGGGCACAGTAACCATAAATCTATCTCGCTTAGTTGCAGGTGATACATACAACCGTTAGGTGAACAATTCCCAAGACAGCCGGTTCTACGCACCGGAATTGACTCGGATTTCATCCGACCAAGGGCTGTTATTTCGGCGATCTGACCCCGTTTGGATCGGTGAGTAATTATTTGTGTTTGTCGTCATTGGAGCAACGCCTTGCAGCAGGGTTGCTCCGTATCCTCCTGACTCGTGCTGGCATCGAGTCCAACCCGGGCCCGGAGGAATTTTTCTGCTGCGTCTGCGCAAAAAGGCTCCATCCAAATTCCACCTCGGTCAGGTGTAACACATGCAATGGATGGAGCCATCTTAAGACCTGCTCAGGCCTTAAGACTCACAGGAGTGGACCACGCGTTACGTGGCCCCATGTTGCCTGCGCAATACTGCGACACAAGCCTCCACGGCTGTGCAATCTGCACATAGTTCGCGCGCCGCGCCGCCACTCAACCAGAGTGGCCATCTGAGGACCTCAACGGTCAGGAGCTCAAACAGGCAACATAGCTCCCACTCTGACTTATCCCCCTCCAACCTTCATCCCGCTCCAATCCTCGTGCGAGATCCAATCAGCAACTCTTGGTCCCTCGCACAGTCTGTTCCGTGTGTCAGGCCGTCATACGTCGGAACGTCACATCAGTTAAGTGCAATTCCTGTGCTGGCTGGTGTCACTTCCCGACGTGTTCCGGCCTGCGCACCACACGTGAGTGGAGTGATTCCTACGTTGCCCCATGCTGCAGGAGTCTGCCCCCGCAACTCACAACAGTGGCGTCGCCGACCAACACCCCAGTGCGACAACCGCCCCTGCGGGTCCTGCAGCTGCAACAAACACCACCTACACGTCACTCCCTCACCCCCAGGATCACCCACGGACACCCGCGACAAACCAGACTTCTCCAATTCAACTGCAACGGACTCCAGAGCAAGATCGAGGAGATAGTTGCACTTATGAATCGGGAACGTGTATCGATAGCTGCGGTCCAAGAAACCAAGTTAAACAGCCGCTCAGATCTTCTGAGTTGTGCAGGTTTCAACGTTATACGTAAAGATCGCGAGCGAGATAGTGGTGGTGGCCTAGCTTTCATATTGCACAACACCGTGCAGTACCGTCTAATCGAAGAAGACATCGACCCAAGGGATACTACCCTAGAATGTCAGGGCATAGCTATCCGGTCAGGCGATGTCGAGCTCGAAATATTCAATATATACATCCCCCCAGTTACATGTTGCCCCACAGGATATCACCCGAATATAGGTGCGCTACTTCGTGGTGAAAACCGTATGGTACTAGGCGACTTTAACGCGCACCACGATCTTTGGCATTCCTGCCTGTCAAATGATCGTAGGGGGATGGAGCTGGCGGAACAGATTGACGGCTCGACATTCTGCACAATGAATGACGAAGCCCCCACCAGAGTTATGGGCACCTGTAGTAGCTCGCCAGATATCACCATTGCTAGTGGTGGTCTGATTAACAGCATAATCTGGCGACCTATGCTAACCCTCGCTTCAGACCATCTGCCCATAATTATCTCGATCGAGAAGCCTCCCGATTTCGTTTCCGTGGACAACCGTACCTTCTTTAACTTTAAAAAAGCTAATTGGGTCGGCTTCACGGAATTTACTGAGAGCACCTTCAACGCTCTACCCATTCCTACGGACGTATGCGTTGGCGAACGTCAATTCCGCAAGGTGATCGCAGCAGCTACCGCTCGCTTCATCCCGGCTGGAAGATTAGCGGAAATCCGCCCCAATTTCCCAGCCGAAGCAGCGGTTCTAGCTAATGAGCGCGACACCTTACGCCATGCCGGGGATCTCAATTTGGAGATTCGGCACATGGTAAATCAACATAAGCGGACGAAATGGATAGAGCACCTGAAGTCCTGCAACCTCTCCACCGGTGTGAGTAAGCTTTGGGCTACTGTCAAAGCTCTGTCTAATCCGAGGAGACATGACGACCGAGTTGAAGTCCAATTCAATGGTCATGCCTCCACGGACCCGAAGAAGTGCGCGAGCTATTTTAGCCGGCAGTTTACACTGCACCCTTCGGTAGACAAAGCTAAGAGACGTGTTAGCCGACGGCTGCGCAAAATGCCAAACAACTGCGCGCCACTTACTTTCACCGATGAGGAGGTTCAGGGTGTCATCAACAAGGCAAAATCGTCTAAATCCATTGGCCCTGACGGAATCAATATGCTAATGTTAAAGCATCTAGGCTCGACGGGAGTAAAATATCTCACCAAGGTCTTCAACCTGTCGCTCACCACTCTTCAAATACCCGATGTGTGGAAAGTCGGAAGAGTGGTCCCACTACTGAAACCTGGGAAACCCGCCAACAAAGGGGAGTCCTATCGTCCGATAACTCTCCTCTCCCCAGTAGTGAAGACACTAGAAGCCTTGCTACTCCCGACCTTCACTCACCACCTGAGCCTAGCCAGCCACCAGCATGGATTCCGTAAAGTGCACAGCACCACCACAGCACTTAGCGTCATAAACGCCCAGATAGTTCGTGGCCTCAACCAGAAACCACCCTGCGAAAGAACGATCCTCGTAGCGTTGGACCTGTCAAAAGCTTTTGACACGGTCAATCACACAACGCTACTGCAGGACATCGAAAAAACCACTCTCCCTCCAGGGCTAAAGAGGTGGACCATGAACTATCTGAACGGTCGTCAGTCATCCGTACTATTTCGAGGCGAAACATCTAAACTGAGAAGAATTAAACAGGGGGTTCCGCAGGGTGGTGTCCTCTCCCCGCTACTGTTTAACTTCTACATCTCGAAACTTCCTCAACCACCAGAGGGGGTTTCCATAACCTCGTACGCAGATGACTGCACGATAATGACGTCGGGCAATGGAATCGATGGCATGTGTTCGAAAGTAAACAGCTACCTCTCCGACCTTTTTCGTTTCCTCACTGCACGAAACCTACAACTTTCACCCACCAAATCCACAGCGACCATATTTACTAACTGGACGAAGGAGTATAGACTTGAACTTAATATTGCGGTCGATGGCGTCAAAATCCCGACTGTCAATAACCCTAAGATTTTAGGCGTAACTCTCGATAGTCTATACTCCTTCTCTCCCCATACGACCGCGATTATCGCCAAGGTACAGAGCCGCAACAAAATCCTCAAGTCGCTAGCCGGCAGCACATGGGGAAAAGACAAAGAAACGTTGTTGGCAACTTACAAGGCAATCGGCCGGCCGGTCCTCAACTACGCAGCGCCGATATGGTCGCCTGGATGCAGTGGTACGCAGATGAGGAAACTCCAGACCTGCCAAAATACTGCACTCCGGACCACGACGGGATGCCTCTTGATGTCTCCCATTGAACACCTCCACAGTGAGACAAGTATGCTACCTGTAAAGGAGCATAATCAACTCCTCTCCAGGCAGTTTCTGCTGGGTTGTTTCCGTAGGAATCACCCCTGCAGCCACCTGCTTGGCGCGGAACCGCCTCCCAGGAGCATCAAGAGGTCATTCCTCGACTATGTCGACGACATTGAACAGTACGCCGACCAGACTTCGGACGCAACTAACTATCGACAGGCACTGGCCGCCATTCACAGTGGAGCCATCAACACCTTCATCGACTCCCTTCCCGTGAATGGCGTTCTTGGAGTCAAACCACCACCTATTGCAGACGAGGAGCTCCAGTTGCCGCGAGAAACGCGAGTGACCCTTGCGCAACTTCGTTCCGGATATTGTAGCAGGTTAAACTCCTACTTATCCAGAATCGACCCTGACATACCCAATGTATGTCCAGCATGCAACGAGTCTCCGCATGACACTGACCACCTCTTTGCATGCCCTACAAACCCTACCCATCTAACACCCTCCTCCCTTTGGTCCGACCCCGTCGAAACAGCACGTTTCCTGGGCCTACCGTTAGATGACCTCGACGACAACACAAGTAACCCTCACCATCCTAACGGGGACTAGGTAACCGTTAACAACAACAACAACAACAACAACAACAACAACAACAACAACAAAACTATTATACTCTGTAGCAACAGGTGGCAAGAGTATGAAAAGTATTATCAGCATCGATTAGAGTACCAATCCAGTCACAGTCATAATGATACACATACATGGAGATAAATGTTTCCATGCTATAGCAACAACAAACACACAAAAACCAGAAATATAGCAAAACGAGCGTTTTGTTACAAATAAAAGAAAACAGGTAATGGAAATCATTTAAACTCCAAGTACATTTAATATTAGATAAGCACCAAGTTCGAAAAAACAATGCTTGTTATGAAACTATTACACCGAAGCAATAAGGATTAATGTTAATAAACATCGAAATTGAAATTAAAAATGAAAATGAACAAATCGTTTTGAACAGAGAACTATGAAAACATTGCTAAAAAAAATTAATTCAAATGTCAAGACTTAGAAATACCGACAGACTGTGAAAATGCAAGTGGTTGAGGTAGGTATAGCATTTGCAGAAGCCAAAAGAAAGAAGAGAAGAAGGACGATATATTTACATATATTTACATATATTTTAAATATATAAGTATATTTCCATTATCGAGTACATTTGCAGGTCGGTGGCTGTTTTTTCCAAATTCATATAAAGTAGTCTGTATGGTATTTCTATAAAAATAGTAAAAGGATTGGTCAAGTTTCATACTTAGGCAACTAATCGAAAAATGTTATATTCGGCGGATTGTGATTTCTTACCTCCACTGGATGTATATTTTACATGTGTCTTCCACTTGGAAATTTTACTAGTTTACATAAGCTTACTTTTTGATTTCAATCATGGTATCCTAAAAATCAGTGAAGGCACCAAAGCACAGTTTGTCAAGTAAGAGCGTGGTCGGGTTAATTTATAAAAGAAAACAAATTATTTTGTGAAACTTTCATATTTATATATACATTGTACACATTACAAACAATGATGCAATTTGATCAATAATATGTCCAGTCACCACCGGCGTCGATAATTGCCTGGAATCTCCGCGGCATGCTTTCTACTAATTTGACGGCGTATTCTAGTGGCAAGGATGTCCAGATCCGATGAATTTCGTAAGACAACTGCTTCAAAGTGTATGTACGTCTTCCACGAAGCTTCTGTTTAATATATGCTCACACATTTTCAATAGGGTTTGCATCGGGCGACTGCGACGGCCAATCCAATGTAACAATGCCAGATTGAGTTTTCCACTGGGTACAGAGCATGCTGCGGTGTTTAGGATCGTTCTCCTCCTGCAGAAGCCAATCTTCATTTTGCACCTTTATTCCATGTTTTACGTCCGCTGAACAAGCCTATTGGTGGAAGTTGATCAGGCTCGCGTGAGGACAGACAGTAAAACTGACATTTTCAAAATCTCCATAATATTCTCATGCGTCCAAGCGAGTCGCTTTGTTACAAGTTTTTCAGTCAGCAGAAGCTTCTTCATTGTGTTGCGCCATTTTAGATCATGAAGAAGAATTCGGATAGTTTCGTAGGATATATCTAAACCTTTTGCCATTAATTTTGCTTGTCCTTGCCGCAGTGTTAAAGCAGGATTCCGCGAAAACTGATTCACTATTCTTTTTTCATCTTTTTTGTTCAGTTTTCTTATCGAACCACGTTCTGGTAAATCATCGACATTTTTAGCCACTACATATCGCGGTATCCACTTCTGTACAAATGCCTTTTACTTTCCCATATATTTAGCAATTTCAATTTCGAAATCAACATTCTATTTCATTCGTAATAATGTCGCAAATGCTCAGTCACTCAATGCGATAGCAGCCATTAACGTCACTCTGCGGATGTTGTGGGCTTTATTAAGCCGTTTGTGTCGTTGCCCCTAACCACTTTGTGCTCGAGTCTACTGTTTTAAATCCTTGTGATCTGTGATCGGTTTTCAGATACAGACACTTACAAAATGTTTTTTATTTATTTTGTGAGCACATTCTCTCACTTCTTGCTTGTTATGCAGTTCTCCATTGAGACTGGCACATCGCTTTTCTTGGTAGTGATCGAATACCTCAAAAATCAGCTCCTGTTCCGCAAGTGCATTTTTGTTTGCCTTATTGAGATAATTGTATTGTTGAAGAAACATACAATTTTGCTTTTAATAAAATTAAAAAATTTTATGGAATGGGCAATATTTCAGCTTCTGCTATTCCGACTTACCATTGACAATTACCTTGTTTTAATATGGAGGTTTACTAATTTCTTGATGCAAAGCAGAAGCACCTTTTTCAGGATATTTATATTCTTGCAACATCTTGCTAAATTGTCTGTATCTCCTCAAACTAATCGAGTCAGTTACATGGTTATATATTGTATATATTATATATCGGAAAAATAGGTTTCTAGACACCTCTAAGAAAGCCTCTCCAAATATGAATTCTTAATTGTAACGAGAAGGTCCTCCAACAAACAGTTTTCTATTTTTTCTTATTATCAGATAGAAAAATGTATATCTCGCTTCCAACTACTTGGAAAAAGATCTTGTTCCTTAGATTTTGTAGGAAATTGAATACTCTACAAAAAGGTCTCGTTTGATTTTTTCGTAAACCCAACCGTTTAAAAGATATTAACAGTTAAAGTTTGACTATTTTTGGGAACATTTTTTATTTCTTATTAATTTTATAACTCAATGAAAAAAAATTATTATGAATGATGAAACTCATAGGTTTTTGGAGAGGCTTTCTTAGAGTACCAAACGAAAAAAAATTGTCATATACATATATAATGTCATCCGGATATTGTCTTTTCTGCAAGATCGCATCGTCGCATGTAGCGAATTAGTGTTGGTTTTATTAAGAAAATATGCAAAATATAGAACCTAATATAAGTATTAAGAAAGGAGTACAAGCTACTGTCCATCGACTCCAATATTGTCATGCCTTACATATGCATATAAGATTTTTTTTGTTAAATATAACATCAATTATATCAATTATATTTAAACAGACAGTAACGTAACGTAAAAGGAAGTTTCAGCAGACGACGAATCAATTTTCAGTTGGAAGGATCCGGCCTCATTGCAAAGTACACAATTGTGAAAATGCCCGCCAAATATTTATAACATCTTTAAACTGAGAATTGGAGTTCTTCAGTTTAGCTCTCTAGTTCCTTTTTAAATTTAGTAAGTGTAAATTAAAAGTGTTTTGATTCTGATACTCAACTAATTAAAGAAGTTATAAATTCTGTCGATGTAGAATCATAACTTTACTAGAATTGGATTATAAATCAATATAAAAAGTAGAAAAAGAGCTAAAGCCAAAAAAGAAAGAAAACGTGAAATGCTTGTAAGAGCTCTCTATCAGTACCATATATTTTGTACTTGTCAATTCTCTAATTCAAAATAAATTCGTAATTTGAAAAACATTTTTATATACAAAATATAATAAGGGTATTCAGACCGAACTTGTTAATCTGGTAGTTCGTTAGTTGATACTTCGTCAAAATACTTAACTGTGAACATACGTTTTGCTGTGCATCAGCAGTGGGTGTAAATTTTGCTTCAAAACAGCTAATTCAATTATATTAAATACGTACTTTTGAAAAATTTGTCAGAAACTAATTTGTAGTAGACAGCAAATATATTTTTTACAATGAATTAATTTAACTTTTGAGGCAACAACGCAAGCAAAACAGCTGAGTGATGTTACCAAGTAACGAAAAAACTACCATGCTTGCCAGTCCGGTACTTCGTTACTCGGTAAAACGATATTCTGCTAATTTTACAAAAACAAAAAAACCCACGTAAAAAACTACCGAGTAACGACTAGCGAATTGACCAAGCTGGGCCCTATTCCACAAAATAACTTATCAACTTTTCACTTTGCACTTATCAATTGATATTGTACTGCAAAGTGAAAAGCGTTTCTGTTCCACAATATTCTTTGCGAATCTCACTTTGCATTGAGCATATTTTGGCAAAGACTTTACGCTCTTTCCGCTCAGTGCAAAGTCTTTGCGCTTTATTGGCAAAGTCTTTGCACTCTCTTGCAAAGTGAGTGTGCAAAGTGTTCCACAAAGCGTTTTATCAACTTTGCATTTCTGTCTAATCACTTTTCACTTTGCATTGCTTTATATGAGTTGTTAAAATGAGCCGCAAAATACAAATTGAAAAAAAACTTGCTGTTTTAAATGTAATAAAAGAAAAAAAAAAATCATTTTATGTGCTAGTTTTCAAAACAACAGAGTAAGTATTTTTTAAATAAATAATTGTAAATTTCAAGCATATTTAAGTATGCATTTCTTTGTGAAGGTTAACAAATTAGATAAACAGGCAGTATGGGGGGATGTGTTAAAAAAAGCCCAATCCCTACAACTGGCGTCAGCACAAAAAACATCGACCTATGCAAGGGACAGTTTGTTTGGGCTCTGGAAGAGCCGTACAATGGTAAGTACAACAATTTATTAACAATTTATTGCCTACACATAGCAAATAATTATATTTGCATCATTTGTTGTTGTTGGAATTCGTATATTGTGCATTGCTAATAACTAGCAAGCATGTTGTTGACAACAACAAAACAAAACGTCATCATAGACATTGTTGTTGTGAGTTAACAGTGCACTCAATCAACAACTCTTGCTGATAACAACCGGTTTAATCAAAATATTACTAAATGCTATGTGTACTAGAGTGGGTAAATTTTTTTTTTCGACGAAGTGGTTATCAAAATCGTAAGCTACGATGAATTCTAAGAAAATTTGCCCAAGAAACCATGGCTTTAAAATCAAAATCGAGCTTCCGGTTTTCAACGACTTTTTTTTTTTTGGCAACTCAGAAAATCTACCGTCAGCTGAGAATGATTCCAGAATATCTATTTCAGAAGAAACAATTGCCAATCCACCTCTAAACCCAAGAAAGAGGAAGCGCTCTACCAAGTTTCCAAGTGAAACTTTGGATAGAGAGAAAAAATGCCGGATGGAGCTCCTTGCGGTTGAGGCTTACTACCGGAAACTTCAATGCCTAAAACTGGAGAGGGAGCTCCTACTTCCACCCTCTGCTATCACACTGGGAATTGCAACGGCAGAAACAGAAAATGTATCGCGTCTGTTATTTGAGGAGGTTTGATTACCAAAGGCTAATTTTTCATTTGTGTGTATTTGATTTCTAAACATTTTATTTTGAAATAATTTGTGATAAAATCAAAAAAGCTCTGAACTTAATAAAATGATGTAAATATGTAAATACAAAAATATTTCCTTTATTATTTATTCTCTGAGACCTTAATCTCAAACCCTAAAAATGCCCCAAAAAGATACAACGTTTTTGCAGTGGAAAAAGGTCATGGCCAAAACACCACTTTTATTTTAAAACAATACTACAACAGTTGGCATTAAGTAAAGTATTGTAGCAGGGAAGTAACCCTTTTCATTTCACTTTCTTGATCTATATTATTAAGAGCATCATTTTCTTCTTCAGCATTTTCATCCAATTCCTCGCTTTCATTGTCAGTGTCTTCAGTGGGTTGCATATTTTCACTTCTCCTTCCGATGGTACAGGCAATATTGTGTAAGATGGCACAAACTATGACTGTCTTTCCTGCAAACTCAGGCCTCAGTCGCAAATAATTTAGACACGGGAATTTTCTTTAAGAATGCCAAAACTATTTTCAATTATGCGGCATGTTTTTTTGTGGCAACGATTGAAAACTTCTTCAGCAGGATTATTGGGATTTCGGCGTAATGGTGGTATCAACCAGTTTTTCAATCCATAACCACTATCACCCAAAAAAACAGCATCCGGAAATGGTCTCCATCCATTGTGAAATCTTTTACTTACAGCCGAATTCCGTTGCACCCTTGAATCATGAACGCTGCCCGGCCAACTTGCATTCACACTGTAAAATGTGTAGTCTGGCCCACATATCGTCATCACATTCAATGAGTGGTTTCCATGCCGGTCAACATATCCTTCCTCGTGTAATGGAGGCGCATCAATTTTAATTATTGTGCCATCAACGCAACCACACACAGAAGGGAATCCACCCATCAGAAAAAACTTTTCAGCAATACCACTGACATCATCGGGCCATTGCACTGTTTTTTGAAATAAAACGTCTATTATAATGTCGACAACTCTATGGATGGTTCTGCAAACTTTGAATTTTGCAACACCATGCAAAGCTGCAACTCCATGGTACTGGCAACCATTTCCGAGCCAATGCAGGCACAGTAGCAGTTGATTTTCAGCCGACAAAGCATGACTGCGCTGTGTATTGTGCTCTAATTTTTGTCCAACATTATTTAAAAGAAAATCCGCCTGGATTGGATTTAAACGGAAGCACTCTTTAAAATTGGAATTCTGTAGTCCCGAAAAATTAATTCGGTCTCTATAATTTCTAGCTTTAACCGCGTCTTCACTATTGTCGAACAAAAACTCACGTCTTAACATTTTGAAAGCTTGACTAGTTATGATAATATGAATTTGCGAAGCGATCACTTACCTTGCAAATTTTGACAAACTTATCAAATTTTGCTTTGCAAAAATAGAGTTTACAGTTTTTGTGGAACGGAACAGCATAATTATATGCAAAGTCTTTGCGAATTACACTTTTCAATATAAGCTTTACACTTTGCACAAGAGAACGTACGTGGAACAGAAATTACAAAGAGAACATAAAAATTGCAAAGACTTTGCAAATTACACTTATCAATTTCAACTTATCACTTATCAAATTTCATAGTTCTGTGGAACAGAAAGCTTTGCAAATTGACGAAAAATTTGCAAAGTACAAAGTGAAAAGTTGATAAGTTGTTTTGTGGAATAGGGCTCTGGTCTGAATACCTCTAGTATATATATTGTACTGTTTGTACTGTGTGTATAGTACGTGTAGCTTTTCATTGTGTGCATGTGTGTGTTCCAGCGAATTGCAAATTCTAGTTGAACGACAACACACAACATTCAATTAAAGTGTGTAAATATTATCACAAACCGTTACGATTGCGATTGCCGGCTTTTTCTACGCCAACAGATCCGCTTCAAAACGGCATTTGCGTGTGTATATGAATTTGTATATATATGTATGTATGCAGTTAAGGTCTTTAGGCGATTGTAATCAGCACTACTTGACCCCTCCCTCAATCTCCTCTGATTGTTTCATTGACAGCATCTGCTTTGACTTTACCTTTGGTCTGTGGTATCTCCAAACGGTTCCTTTTCCCTTGTGAATCATCATCAACATTTTCTTTATATCACTCGTACCCACTTCCCCTCACACAAACTTAGTAAAGTATTTTCTACTTGCTCATCTATTTTGCTGCACTCAGTCCGTCATTGCTGTGTGCCTTTATACTTCTTTCCAACACAGTCGCCATCCCGCTTTCAAGTGCAAATCAAATGATTTGCTTTGGTTCTCCTTATCATAAAAGTATTTAGTTAGTGTGAATTGCCTTTGAGTTATCACAGTTGCAAGTAAAATGGCGTAATATTTATTGCTTGTGGTTTTTGGTACGCCCGCATACTTACGGTTCCAATTAAATTGGTAAAATGGAAATTTTTTTTGAAATGTACAAATGCGAACTCCATCTTGGGGTATTTACTTCATACCTGTTATCTCCATCTACCTTGTGAAAAGTCAGCAGGTATAAAAATTTAACGCAAAAATAAAAGCTGTTTTTCATATTTGGCAGATATTGAAAATTAATAAGCAACCTAAGTCTTACCTGAGCGGTAAACAAGCTGTGGCGATGGAGTCAGAACCTCTACAGCTTCACACGAAAACTACATTAGCTAAAACTGAATTACTATAATTAGTTAGACAAAGCCGAAATGTATTAAACTAAGTGTACTTTTAAATAAAGGAAAAGGAACAATTAAATTAAACATAATGCTGCATTTTATGATCTTTACGACATGCCGAATATTGTTTTACTGCAAATATAAGTTGCTATGGGAAGTTCTTCATTTAGCTTCCTCGAAAGACAGTAGAGCCATGATCTGAGCTCGAACCCATAAAGGCTATTTAAAGTCTAGTCTATTAAAGCTTGTCCTACTTCAACACGATTCTACATTTTTTTATTTAATTCAGTCTAATAAACTGACTTTTATTTGAACTCCCTTCGGTCCTATTTCTAACCGTTTTATAAAAATTATAGTTATATATTATTTACAACTATTCAATGAAGAAAAACTTACCATATGTCAACGACAAAATAATAAATCCGAAACATTCAAATGCAAATTTTTTGCAGAAAATCTCGAAAGACGTTTTAACCAAAATGTAAACGGTTTTGTGAAGAATTTGGATAAGAATCAGCATTGATTAAATATTTATTTTGGAAAAGCTGTATATTATTGGCATAGAGTACAGCTAAATTCAGTTAAAATTGTTGCCGTTTAACATAGCCACGCTGATAAGATCAATGGAACGATAAGCTCTATGACCCTGTATGTACTGGTTATGGTTTCGGCTTTTGATTCTTCTTGCGATCTTATCGCTTTTCTTAGTAAGGCTTTAATGAAGATGTAAGCAAGACCGATTAAACCGGTCATTCCTTAAGAATTTTCAAAATTCCCGTTCGAATTGTACGGTTGTATAAATATATTTATACACTGAATCCGGTATATTTAGCATTCCACGAAGTTTGTGCATTCCAAACGGAAACATCGGTAAACAAACATCAGTTTGTATGAAACCTATATGATATACAATGCAAGCGGTTCCGACAAAAGGGCAGCTTCTCGCAGAAACAACAGGTGTGCTCAATTCCAGATAGATATCTTAAACACTGAAGGACTAGTTCGGGTATATACAGACAGTTGAACAGACAGATGAACGGACAAACCGACAGACGGACATAAATAAATTGAGTCAGCTCGTCATCCTAATAATTTTATAGGGCCTTCGACGTTTCCTCCTGGTTGCTGTAAATATCAAACTTCACAATAAAGAAAGGGTTAAGTTCGGGTGTAACCGAACATTTTATACTTTAGCAACTTGCCAGGACCCAAACCAGGGAAGTGTGTTAATTTGTAAAACATTAACCAGAGGTTCGGAATCCAAACAATTGTATGTTCATGGTAATTAGGATTTGTTGACCATTTCCACATATTTTTGGCATTACACTTTAGTACATGTATCCAATATTGTATATTCAGTTAATTTTAAAGAAAGACTGTTACGAAAAAAACACGTTCTGTAATTTTCATTGCGGTAACTCACATGCCCCAGGTAGGAATTGCCAAGCTTCACGACCGGATCACCCGTGGATTAGTCGTGGTTAACCAGGCTTTGGTAGTCCGGGACTGAACCAGACTTGGTATCTTAGTCACACCGCGTAAAGTCCAGGCTTGGATTCCTCGCTGGTATCAAGCCTGGTTGCCAAGTTGGTACCATGTCTGGAAGAAGTCTAGTTCATTCAGCCTTAGCTTATAGTTTCTCAGCCAGTCCTGCGCCCAGGCCACAGGGTATTCGAATTCGCGGGGACGAGTGAAAAAATACCGTTTTGTTTTTTAAAATTTGGTGTCTCTAATGATAATAATAATGTGGACAGTTCTGATGAGGATATTCGTGATGAATCAACGGATTCTTCTGATAAAAACTTGATCCAAGCACAGAAAGATGAAAGGAGCCCTAACCAAGCAAAGCCATCTCATGATTAGAAAATTTTTCAGAATCTCCAAGTGGAGTTCTACAACAAGACACATCGCTAGAGAGTTTCGCAGGGTGTTCAAGTTTTATGTTGGTTGACGACGATGATGACAACGCAACAGCACCTGTCAGTCTAGGAGCAGATGCAGCCCCTCAACAGACCGAGCTGATGAACTCAGGAATTGAGATTGAAGCACCTCAGACCCTTACTGAGAGAATACGCCAACTAACACTTGATAATATAGGTAGCATCAAGATGAAAGTGGTGAGTGGATTTTTAGAAATTCTGCGTAGTGAAGAACACACTGAAGTGCCATCCACTGCCCATAAACTTCTTGGCTTCAATCACCGAGTGAAAACCAAACCGATGATGGCGTATAAAGATCAGGTTGGGGATTTTTTTTATCTCGGAATTCGAAATGGTTTGGAGAAACGAATAGACGTGAATGTCTACAAAGAAAAAAACATACGTGTGTTAGTTCATATAGATGGATTGAAGGTATACCATTTTTCCAAGGGAAGTCTCTGGCCTATTACGATGAAGTTGGTGACAAAAAAATATACTTGCAGTTCTTTTGTGGTAGCCGTGTTTTATGGTAGGTCCAAGCTAAAAAATGTGAGTGATTTCGTGGAGGAAGCTAAAAAATTAATCCTCGAAGGCATAACCATCGATGGTTGTAAATTCAATTTTGAAATAATAGCTATTGTTGCGGATAGTCCAGCGAGGGCATTCCTCAAGTGCATAAAAGGGCCAAAAGCCTTTTATGGCTGTGAAAGTTGTACAGTTCAAGGGAAAACTCTGAATCGAAGAAGAGTTTATCCTGATTCGAAATGTGCATTACGAACGAAAGAGAACTTTGTCACTCAAACAGATGTCAATCATCACTTAAGGGATAAAAAAACGCAGCAACAGCTGGTTTCACCATTGCTTCAGATTCCTAATGAAAAATCTTGGAGAAAAATGGGTGAAGAGGGAGAAAAATAATTATAAATTATCACCACAACAGTTGAAAGAATGTTCAGATTTAATGAATTCGATGAAAGATTATGTAACGGCAGAATTTCAGAAGAAGGAGTTTGATGTCGAGGAAATTGGGCAATCGAAAGCAACTCAGTACTCATAAAAATACTTCCATTGAATATTACGTCAATTAATTATTCGAAGAATTATTGCAAAGTACTTCGCACATTGAAATGACACATTTTTTTATTCATCTACTTCCTCAGAATGAGTACTTAAGAGGAAGATGGCTAATTGTATCAAATTGTGGGGTTCCTGGACGAAATTACAGAGACTGGGAAAAAACCCCTTGAAATCGTTCCAGCGTCGTGGGTGACCAGAACCGATGGAAACAACAATAGTACTTGTGCTTTTCCTCCCCCCAATAAATATTGTATAATAGACAAAACAGTGAAAGATCTCAGTCCTCCAGACTCATCGTGGGAGAAATTTGACGTTGAAATTCTCACAAGTGCTCGTATGAATAACGTTATACTAATATTTTTCATTCATATCCAATCGTTTGTCATCGAATTGAAATAAATGAACTCTTCTTTTTTAGAACCTACACTTTACAGGGAATTACGACAAGGCCCACAGGAGGATCAAACGTCTTT
The DNA here is from genome assembly GCA_037783105.1 of Bactrocera zonata. Taxonomy (NCBI): domain Eukaryota; kingdom Metazoa; phylum Arthropoda; class Insecta; order Diptera; family Tephritidae; genus Bactrocera; species Bactrocera zonata. The sequence continues at coordinate 83,256 of JBAWJQ010004198.1, read as the reverse complement.
ATAAAAAACGTGATAACGTAGAATCCACAGATTCAGATACTGAAACCAATCGAGCTAGAAAATTAACCAAAAATCAAGCGGCAATGATGTCAAGGCAAACTTTTTCTCTCTTAAAATAAATTGCCGAAGAAAGGGAGTCCTATACATTAAGAACATCGAGAAATCCTGAGGCTGAAGTTTCCAGAAATAAAAATCAACCAAGAGATGATGAGGCAGCCGGGGCTAGAGCGTCTCAAGGTGCTGTGTTAATTTTTTTTTTTTTTCAGGAAAATTGAACCTACTAATTCCCATTTTCATTAGGTAGAACAGCGTACAGTGACACAACATCAGAGATAAAATCGGCATTGATAGCTTGCCTTACACGTCTGAGGGGGAGTGCCATAGGCGATCCTCTTAAAGGTAAGTACCAAACATATTGTGGAGGAAATTTGTGTATTTTCTTTGTTTTTTTTTCTAATTTTTCAGGATTTGTCATGGATTACTTATATGCTAAATTGGATTTCCTCATATACACACTACGTGACGATTTCTCAAACTTAAAACGATGCATCCAGTACGATTTAAATAGAAAAATCGAAGAGCTCAAGGTTAACATGACCATGCATCATGTTGCTGGAGATCAACCCATGGCGTCCCCTAGGGAAGGATTATCTACAAACTTTCCTATTAAGACTTTGAAAGAGTTCCTCGATTTTGAGAGGACTCTCGACCCAATGCATGAGTACAATTTGGCTGACCCTGAAAAGTCTTTGAGCAAGCGTGTGCACTTGTGAGTTTATTTGGAATATATTTATATTTTGAGGCGTTATTATTGACTTTACCAATTGTCTGAGAATATTTTTGTGGTTTTTTTTTCGGAAAGTATTTATGAGTGTGTTAACGTATAAAGAATCCAATTATGCTGCAGACATTAAGAAGATCCTCAAGGAATTAATTGCCAAAGAAGTTCAACTTAATTATAGTGGCGTAGGCGGTGTTGTCAAAGGAAAAGGAAAAAAAATTTCAGTGCAACAGCGACTTTTACGTGTTTGAGAGGTTTGTATACGAAGTCCATTCATGGTGACTGACTTATTTGGTTTTCATTGATTTTTTTACTCGGTTTCCAGATTTCATTGAGACAAAATATAAAGACTCTAATCAACCATTGAAGATTATTACGATTACAGGTGATTGGCTAGCAGGTGCTGGCGACAGAGATGGAGGATGCATAAAGCGTAAAAAGGAAGTTGGTGCAGTTTAACTGAAAAAAGAGCTTAGAGGGATCGAACCAGAACTAACCAGTCAGTGAAAACATAATTTTGCGAATTTACTGTTTTTCGTGTTAAAAAAACGAATTAATTTCTAACGTTAATATTTTTGTTCAATATTATCAGGAGGTTTTTCCAGTTACGACAATTCAGGCAACAATTTTGTATTTTTTTGTTTAAGAAAAAGGAGTTACGTTAAGGTTTTTTGTTCATTATTATCGGGAGTTTCGTTTAGTTACGACAACATAATGCTTATTTTTCATTTTCCGTGTGGATGAAGTCCATTTAAAGTATATGTATAACAATATATATAATATTAATAAATAATAAAGACAATTAAACATAATTACTTCCGATAAATCGTTCTTCATTGAATGTGCCAATCCACAAAATACCTATTCAAATTACATCTGAACCCTGACTTATCCAAGGCATTAAAAAAAAATAAGCCTAGAACGGCGCTGGTTTCAGGGCCTGGACCAGTGTTAATAAGACGGCCTGGGACAGCCCTAGTTACCAGGTCTGGCCCCACGTTACATTCCAATGCTCTTCCACTATTGGTCCGGGCTTGGATACCAAGCCTGATCCAAGCTTGCCAAGTCTTAGGAACGGCTTTGTTAAAGGCTGAGCCATTGGTGATTTCCTACCTGGGGCTGACCGAATAATGCGGTACAAAATTACCCTGAAACTCGAAAATTTTTATATTAGGTATTTTCGATCAAAAGTCAACTACATGTACCAGGGTCTAAATATACGGTACGTATGGGCTTGAACAGTTTTTATTCGATTTAACCATTTTTTGGTCATAAGGTGGCACACATCAAAGGCATATTTTATGCAAAGCTTAATTCTGTTTTATTAATTTCTTCTTGACTGTGTACTGGAAACTAAGCAATCAAAAGGAATTTAAAATTGTTATAATTGGGAAGTAAGCGTGGTTGTTGTCCATTTTCTTTCTATGACATAATTATCTGAGAAGATGGCACGTACCAATTTCGTTGAAATCGGTTGGTCCGGTCCCGAAATATGGGATTTCACCAAAAAGTTGGCGGTGTCACGCCCATTGTCCAATTTTCACAATGGCTTTCATAAAGCCTTCTCGTACCATCTGTGTGGTAAAATTTAATTTATTAATTTATTGCGCTTCAAGTCCTTTTGAGCAGTAGCGTTAAATGGGGAGAGATCGTGGTTTTCTTTAAATTTCATTAATTTTCACACTGTCGGTAGGAGTTCTTGTGATATTCGAGCTTAGCAAATTTGTAGCTTTAGTAATTTAGGAGATAAGTTACATTAAACTTATTAGGGGGCGGTGCCAAGCCCACTGAAAAATCTCAAGCTTTTTTGAGAAAAGTTAATTAACTGGAAATGCGTGAAAACTAAATTGCCTGTACCGAAAAAAATAACGACCGCTCGCGAATGCTCTTCTAACACAATTGAATTCTTTATTCCAGGAACTTTATGACTTAGCCTAAATCTTAACTTAACGGCTTAAACTAACGGGACGCGTAAGTATGTGTTTACAAAAAGTAGAAGGGGGTAGGGGAAAGTAGAATTCATTTCGTTACACTATGGTAGAAAATTATGGTTAGTATATAAAACAACATTATTACAGTGAGTAATTTATATAAACTAAACTTTAACATTTTAATTTAATATAAAATTCATTTATATTAGTTTAGTATAATATTTAAAAAAATTGGTATTTATGTTTAAATGATGTCACTTGACGTAACACTCACTTTATCAAAATTTTGTATCCACCGGTGCTCCTTGCTAGTGCCATCCCCTTTGCCAAATTATAGTTTTATATCTTAATGTAGTGCTTAGTTATTTCACTTCATTGGATTTCAGTTAACGGCGTTTCGTGGGCGTAGAAGTGGTCCCATTACGGTCATATACGAACTCATATTTTTTTGTAATAGGACGAGGAATGATGACTCAAAAAATTTTTACAAAAAAGTCCGACTTCTAGATGAAAAACTCAAAACCAATTATGCCGTACCGTATTGATACGCTATAATGAGAACTCCGCTTATTGAACTGGATTTAAAATAACAATTAAATAGAAATATTTCTCTACTTCACTTCTCAAAACGCTTTTGAGGCTAAATGAATATTCAAACCTAAGTTCTGTGTTATTGTAATGGATGGATGCGTCGGTGTGACAACACGTCGTGATTGCCAGATTCAAAGTTAAGAAAAAAAAAAACAGATTGTTTTCCAAGAAATATATACGAGAAATTCAAAGACTGTACCTGCGAAGTTTTAATGAATTAGTAAATCCCCAGTTACAAATTTCATTCAAAAAAGGAAGAAACCAAAGAAAAAGTGTGCAATTTATCATCATCGTTATGTCATATAATTTTATGACATGTCAATGCACTCGACCGTATCAAATTTACTGACGACCCAAGAGAAACACGGCGTATATGCACACGCATACATACAACTATAATTACGCACATACATACTTAATATACATAACAAAACCATCTGCATTCAAAGTTTCACATGTTACGTATACGCCATGACCGCTAAACGTCATAGTAGTGCAATTAAACTTGCCTATACATTCTTTTGCTGTACATCTCTCAGCGGTTTTACTAACACTTTTTTTTTGGTTTTTAGTTTTTCTGCTTTTTAATTTTGTGAAAAGGCCAGAATTAAAATGGATGGGGCTACCAGCCATCTGAGTTTAATTGTTCTACTCTTCACAATGCACATGGCGAATTGTTTTTGTTGTATTGTCGGCATACGAATTCCAGTGAAAAGTTTGTGAAGATAACAGCAGCGGCAGGTGGAGATAAGGAAAACTTTCATAGCTGATACTCCTGTGTTGTTGACAGATGCGACTGTAACTATGGCGACTGTGATCTAATGACTTTAGTGACTTCATGCTTCTACAAACCTTCTAAGCAGTTGGAGAGGAAGAAGTACTTTTATACAAAGACGTAATGAAATTAACAATATATTGGTTTAAAAAGGCTTTTACTTACCGGATGAAATCACAACAGAAATTCCAACAGTGTGATTGATATAAAAACATTATCATGTCGATTTTTTTAAAAAGCCATTTTTTTGATGGATGTGAAATCAGACTTCTAATATAGTATTCTTAAAAAAAATGTTCAGAACTATTTTATGGCAAATGTACACCAAGAGTCATTCTATTTTGCTTATTTATGTGTATTATTTCCTTTGAAATTTATTCGAATACAAATTGGGCTTAATACCTATCAGATAACATTAAGACACTGATGTTAAAAAGTACAAAGTGATAGAAAATATAGTTTTTGGGACAGCTATAATAAGGCGATCTGTATAAAAATCAATCGTTGTTAAGTTATAAATACCAGGCTGTTCATTAGGTTTTGTCGGTTCATAAAAAAACACAATTTTATGATTCAAAATACACTTTATTATTCAGTATAATCTCCCTGAACATTAACGCACTTCCTCCAATGATCCTCCAATTCGGGGATCCCATCCCTGAAGTGAGAATCCGAAGTGTCTGCGAGATATGCCGTTATAACCTCTTCATTTGATGAAAAACGCTTGCCACGCATACATTTTTTGAGTTCGGGAAATAAATAGAAGTTCCTTCAACAATTTTAACTTTAATTCATGGATTTTAGCCATTGTCAAAAGGCTCTTGTGACACGGTATATTGTGCTGATGAAAAAGTTTTTTTTTGCAAACCGGGTCTTTTATCACGAATTTTTTCCTTCAACTGGTCCAAAAGGTTGCAATAATATTCAAAATTAATTGTTTTATCAGTTTGCAAGACATCCACAAGCTAAATTTCTATCGCATCCCAAAAAACCGATGTTTGGCCGATTTCCGGACCGAACTCGTTTTGAAGCCAACCAATCAGGTTCTCACAACTCTTTAGCACCCTTTTCTAAAGCCCAAAATTTCACTTCAAATTTGGTTCACACTGCCTAATGAGATGTGTAGAACCCAAACCCTTATCTACTAAATCTCCTTCAGTCAATCGATAATCTTCCAACGCATGTATTTTGGCTATGTTTTCTGATGCGAATTTGGACGTCCTTCACATGGATCGTCTTCACGGCTTGTAGAACCACGTTTAAATTCAGCAACCCATCTCATTGTAGGTGAACAATCATTATACACTTTTAAAATTCGTTCGTGAATTTCTTTTGGTGTAACAACCTTCCAAAAATAACAATTTTATCACTGCACGATGTTAAAAGTTTTTGATTGTGACAAGGCGACGCTAAATGGCCTGTAAACAAAGAATGAATTGGCAGATTGAAATGAAACTTCAAATACGTTCATATGAAGAGTGATGAAACCTTTCAATTTTATCACAGTAGTATTCCCCTGGCTTTGATTCTTGCAAGTTGCGAGAGTATAATATGTTCGGTTGCACCCGAACTTAGCCTTTTTTAGTTGTTTCTTTTACATATTTGTACATACTATATAAATATTTTAACTGTAGATCTGTAAGCGGGTATGTATTTTCTACTAATTCAGTTGAGTGATGTAGAAAAAAAATTTGTTGTTTTGCTTATATACCACATTAATCTTGTAGCTGGAATTAAAGAAACTAAAATGGAAAGATTTTCAGATTACAGATTTAAATTGATTCTGAACTCTTAACATGCATCTGTTTGCTTTAAATTTTCATATCATTTCTGGGTATGTGAGAAACCCTTTTAGAGGTTAACTAATAACTCGAAAATGATTAAAATATCATTTTGTCTCTTCCCAATTACATTAGCTTTCTGTTGTTTTTATAAAGAAAAAGAGTGCATTTAACAGTGTTTTTTGAGGCGCTTAAGTGATTTTCGCTGATCGAACTTGGATATGGTACCTTTAGTGGTTTGGGAGATACACATGTGCATTAAAATTTTTGCTTCACTTCTGGTTGGAAGCACTAGAAGCTTCGTTTTTATTTTGTATACCACTTGCCTTCGCCATTGGCTAATTTATTACAGGAACTGAAGCAATGAGAAAGAAAACGAATAACAGTTGCAGTCATGCAACAAAAAGTTGATATGCTCTGCTATGTGCGGGAAGTGCTGTAGCCACCAACAACATTTGCATGCATCCAGAATTTCACATGCTATGTTTCGGAAGTTTTTTGCAGAGTTGAATAAGATTGATTGTGTGAGTGTTGTGGGCAGCAATGAGAATGATCGAGTTGACCCAATAGAAATCCTTAAATTGAAGGAAACGGACGTCGCTGTTGGTTTGCATTCACTAAAAAAACAATTGAATTATTACTATCACCACTAGAGCCCCAACCAACTTCAATAAACTTTCGTATTCCATACTCGTATATTGTGACAAAAGTTTTGGAAAGCTGGTGTTGCATAAGCCAGCTTGTAAGTTTAGAATCGTGTGCTAACATAGTTTGGTAGAGAACGATGGCGGGAACGGAGAGAAGATGCTTCACAAACCAACATTGTCTCATATTTAGAAAATGTAGTTAATTGTGTAAATTGAACTATGTTAGTGTCTCGGTTACATATTTTACTTGTTCGGAATTTCGTTCTAAAAAATCGCTTCCTTAAGCAGGGTCCCCTAATTCTTAATCTCAGATGTCCATTCCATTTTGGCAGCTATTGACACATACGTAATTTGAGTTTTCAACAATCAGTAATTTCATTGATAGACAACAATGCATTTAAGGGAGTTTTACCTCAAGTATTCATTTCAAAATCGGTGGAAATTGTTTTTTGTTGTTGCACGAAAAATTCCTCAAACAAGTTTAGTAAAACTGCCAAGTTATCTTCAATTGCATGGATATAAACCTGCGTCCATTCCTGGTGCGAAAAAACGACTATCGCGGGAACAGTGAATCGAGACAAGACTCTTTGAATCAAGCATCTGATTTGTAATTATTTTATTTCCTTACAGCTACGACTGGCCGTACCAGTCTTTCCTAATTTCTTTTATTTATTACTTTTAATGTTTTAAGAGACGTTGCAGCTTCAAGAAGTGACTTTATTCTCCTATTAGAGCCTTTAATGACTTTTGCCAGAAGAGTTGCCTATTGAGTTCGAAAGAACACAGGGCCGCCAAAATGTTTGAAATGGTTATGGGGTGGCGTTTATCGATGCAGATAATTTAAGGACTGAAAGGCAATGTCCTGCTGCCATGATAGACGACACATTCGCTTAAAATTAAAGGATCTTTTGGAAGGTAAACTCTGTTTCATTTCGCAACATCCAGGTGAATCGATCATTAAAGAAAAAATACCGATTCCCTGAAATATTTATTGAAGTTTGAAAAGTAAGTGACCTTTTGACACTATGAACTAAGTAAGCTAGACTCAGAACAATAAAAAACAACAAATGACCGATATGCTGAGGAGTAAAATATAAAGTTCGTATCAAAAGTTTGCTTTCACCAGATTCAACTATGAAGACAACACCAACCCTATTTTTAAAATTCGCCGATAGAGATAAATAAATCTTATCATAGATTGGTCAATGTCTTTAGAATTAAGGAACTGGGTAAATCGTCAACCCAGGGATAAAACTTTTGTATCGAAAGTCTTTTGAATTAAACATAGTATAATACATTTTGACCTAAGCTGGTCCCAGTGTCAAACTTGTATATGGTGCGTACGAAGCTCAAATTCATAACACTATGGAAATTAAGCCGGATTTCTGAATTCGTATTAAATAGTTTGGCGACCATTTCAATCATTGTAGAGTCCAGCCGTCACCATATCTCAACATGTGTACACCATTGCATACACGCCTCCAGTTTTCATTCCATTCCTTGCATAAAGTTTCTGGTTTAACAAAAATCGATATTTGACATTTGACCATTGCAGATGCAGCAGGACAATAAATTCATATGTTTCTCATACGACGCTACCATGGAGTGCTTCTCCAACACTCCAACAGCAATACCTGTGATCCACCGACTATATACGTAGCACAAAGCAGTCAGGCGGAACATGCTATGCAAATGAAATGCTGTGGGCCTGACTTGAAGTGCACAATGAAAATAACAAAAACAATTTCAACGTCAGTGCACCAAACGTTTTTGTTGTTTTTACTTTAACCTTGTTGAATGGCTGTTTGCTGTGCTGCAACTCATTGTTTTTGTTTGTTCAACTGATAGGCCGATACGTTGGCCGGTGTACGTGAGTGCAACACTGGGTGTCGTTATTGCTATTGTCTTTGCAGATATCAGCTGGACATCTCTGGCAAACGAGAATTCTTCCGCACTGACCTCACTTTTAATTTCGGATAAATGTCCTTTGTGCTGTCCTTGGTTCAAGCCTTCGCCGGTATAGCAGCATTCTTATTAACGCACTTCCTTAAAATTATTTTTAAGAAAAATTATTTTTAAGATTTATTCCAATTCTGTTTTGCTGCTTTGGCTGTCTCAGATCTGAAGTACGGCATTTTAATGAAAAATTGGAAATTTTAGTTTCTGTTAAACAAAGAGAGTTCTGTTTCCAAAAATTTTGAATCGATTTTTATGTGAAGAAAGATTATTATCTTTGTTCACGGACGTCCTAAAATTGCATTGATCCCTCGGTATGTTGGATAATTTCAGACCGCAATTAAAAAACAAGAACCAAAGATCGTCAGATAAACTTTATCAAAACACCATTCTCTTCTTAAAAGGGATGGTTCTCCTAGCTTTTTATAATAAAGTAAACTAAACTCTTAAATCAATTTGGTATTTTATTGTGTATAAAAATAATAAAGTATATATGCCTTATGACTTACAAATCTGTCATTTTAAAGCCACTGCAACCAGCGAAAAAAGAATTAAGCCATACCAACTCCAAATGAAAATTCGATCAGTGTGTTCATTCTTTTGCTTCCCAATATTTGATAGTGCGACGACAACGAAGGTGCTTGTATGCTAAAATTTTACACACACATGGCTTCGCATCGTTGAAGAATTTTACCTGCCAACGTCATTGTTCACCGTCCAATGTTATTTGTTCAATCACATAGCTTATGTGTATAACTAAGTCGACCGTTATTTTACTATCTCGCCGCTTCAATTACAGCTGCCTATTGGAGGCATGCATCAACCACCAGAGGCTTTCATGATATATCAAACCCGAAGAGTGGTAAGCAAACAAAAGCGCTATGGAAACAAAAACAATGGTAAAAATTGATAAAATAGAAAACCTCCAAAACCAAATCGCAAACTCACCAAATTTCCACGCTGGTCATAGTATTGTAAGTCCTTTACCGAGGGAAGGTAAACGTAAATCTTTGTGCGAGCGCATTAATACACCCGGCAGGAATATCTCAAGGTTTTTAGAACCAAAAGCGTCTTTAGGCAACAAACCAACAGTTTGGTCTACGATACCCTTGTACATAATATGTTAAAAATTTATAACAAAATGAGGAAATTTGTTTTCCTTAATTATAAAACGTAATTACACCAATTAATTTTCATTACGTAAGAAAGTGGATATATAGAAATGGTTAACTGTTTGAAGAGTTTTTGTGAACGTTTCCCCCCTGTTTTAAGGAAATCAAATGACTAAATAAATGAAATGAAAATCAGTAATAGTTTTATCAAGTCTTTAACTTCCAAGCCCTTATATACATTAATTTCTATAAATATACGAAAATACATACCTACATAATATACATATATCAGGAAGCTCTTCTAAATGTATTTCTTTTTACTTTTAGCTCCCTAGAGGCCATTTTATTTGTATGGATGTGTGCATCAGGAGGCAATTGAATGCACATGTGAATGAAAAAGCTTCAAAAAAGTAAAGAAAACAACAAAAAAATATTTTATGTGCAATACGAGTTTAAGTTGTAGCTTTTGTTGAAGTTGAATTTACTTTTTACTTTTCAACACATTTCATCCAGCTTGTTGTTGCTACTACTCGGCCGGCTTGGTGATCGGTGTACCCACGAGATTGCATTTCCAGTGTTGCCAGATCCTTTTTTGTCAGATTTTTATACGCTTTTGCATATTTCTGCGTTGGAAATTGATGTTTTCGACACAGAATTTTAGCTGTTGTGTTTTCGTATTCCTAGCGCGCTCATTTGTATGTATGAACAAACGTGTTTCATTTGATACATATCAGCTTGTGTTTTCATTTTGTGAATGCAGAAACTCGAACACATAGGGATATGTATTATTTATGTATTGCACACACATTCGGACTTATAAATGCGTGCGGTGGTTGCAAAAGGTTTTTGGAGCATTGAGTTCCGCATTTCTACGTTTAATGGAATTTCCGCAAACAAATTAAAAAAAAACCTAAATTATTATACATACGTCATATATTTACGAAGAAATAAGAACTCATTTCTAAAATTCAATTTTGGAAATAAAAAATATCCCACAAAACAATGAGTATGTATAAGGTTTGCTATACTATAGAATACTATTGGCTTGAGTACAGTTTTCTAGAGCCAACAGACGATCTATGGTGTGACTCTCCACCTTTACCCTATAGCTTCTATGCAGCAAAGTTTTCTATCAAGGATGAACTTTCAACAGGTTGAAGACATAAGGCCCCGAAAAACGGAGAGGCATGTTTGGGTGTTTTACTCCCCAGTAAATCTAGCGATTTGAGTTTTACTTATAGTATGTTGACGACTAGGCCGCTTCTATTCGCCCAGTTGATTACCACGTTGAGATGTCACCCGACATCCTCCGCTATGACCATATTTTAGCAAATAAAACTCTATATATGAGATGCTTGAGGTGCGTCTACACCCCAAATTTTTCGAGATTGTAAAGAATGTACCCAATGCAATTTTTTTGTGTGCAAGTATAAGGACTCCACAACCTTTCAGAGGACGGTTTCGTATGGAAACCTAGTTTCTCCCTAGTTCTTTTTAAGGTTTTGAGTCCCCACTCTGAGCTCCCGTATACCGCCTTTAGTTGCCTTATGTTCTGTCAAGGTTATTTCAATTACGTGGTGAGGGCGAAGATAATGTCAGAGTATTGTACTCAGGTGACAGTGACCACCAACCCGGAATTTAAACCCATCCATCTAATAGTTCGAACTATGTCCGTTTCAAGCAAAGGGTTAGAAATCCATAGAAGTCTAAGAATGCCGTAAATGTCGCAGGCCATTTAGTGTTACCACGGGTGCATGCCGTAGAGGGGGACCCGCTGTGCTTTCTCTGAATTCCGTCTAACTCATTCACTTTCCTACATACAGATCAAACAGGAATGAATATATCGCTATTCAATTTTACACAAATAGTGTTTAAGTATAACATTCAATACGCATTCCAGCTAGAACTTGTTGAATGCAAACTTTATTTTTTAATATTATTTCAAAAGAAATCCACAAACTGGAATGCTTAAACGGAACAAATATGGTGGGACAATGTCAACGAGAAATTATATATATTATTAATGATTTTAACACATCCAGACTTAGACACGTAGAGAAGTTTTTATAGAAATTTCCATTAATAACAGATTTATTGAAGGATATTAATCTAGAACAATTTGAGGTTGTTAAATATTTACTATTTCTTAATGATATAACTAACAATTAATATACAAGTAGAGTGGTTATAAACTTCTTGATAATTTTAGACTTAAATATGTGATTTCAAGAATTCATAGGGATATCGTTTAGAGTAAATGGTGCACGTGTGTCAAAATATTAACTTCTGTTCCCCCAATTGTATTATAAATCGCATCGAAAAAACTTTCTCTTCAGCACTTCAATTCCAGCGGCTGTTTTAAACATGACGCTTGGTCCATACATATCTTTGTTCCACACATAGCGAATACTTGTATAGATACTACGGTAAATCCGGTTCTTCTAAAATATCGGTACCACAAATAATAGATGTCGGTGAAGAACCTTAGAACGAGGTCAAAAGACGAATACTTAGATATTCGCCTACTTTAATACTGTACCTAAAATCGGGAGGTAAACATGTGCTTTATCTAGACTTAGACCTTTTTTATTTTTTCGATATTTACTATATAATGAAGCCATTATATGTGAATAAATCAACTACTTGAATTAAAACTTGCATATAATTAAAAGCTAAATGTCTAAACTACAAAGTTCGTGCAGCTAAGAGACATACAAATATCTATGTTCATATACATACATATATGTACATATGTATGAGAAGGTCTTATAATATGAACGTTTTTCTTCCTTGGGTATTGATCTTATTTCGATTTAATGTGAACCATAAACACAAGCGACGACTATTCAAAGCTATACAATAATAAAAAGCGTTCCCACAATAGCAAATATACATACGTACATAAGTACATATGTGTGAAGATAGGCAACAATTTGGATAAGTGCTTATAGCAGGCATAACCTGTTTGTATACAATATAATAATTTATATTGTATATATATGTCATAGGTGAATGGTATTTACTATGTATATAAGTATTCATATAAACGTGAAAGTAATAAATATTTGTATGCCATTACCAAACACGTGCTTCGTAAATGACCTTTATGTATGATGTGCATGTTGGTATTATTGTATGTATTTGATTATTAAATGTTATTTCAATGTATCGCGTAGTTTCGTATAGCACAAGTGTTAGTGCATTCATAATAATAACGATACGCAAACTTTGTTCGTACTGAGTTTTCAAATAAGAGAGCGTCTCTTAATTTCACTTTCTCTTTCTGATGAATGTTTTCAAGGAATTGTTTACAATTGCTTGCCATACCATCATAGCTTTGAATACAAGTCCTACACATAAACGTTTTCTCAGAGAGAGTTATATTAATTAAACTACTACAAAAGTATGAATGATATAATGAAATATTCTTCCCTAATAGAAGGACACTTTGCTCACTGAGGCTAGTGTCTAAAGCGGTTCTTTTCTCTATAAATACAAGTACATGTCTTTGTTAACTTGTGTGATTTTGTTTACAACTCTTATCAATCGTTGTGGACGATGTTTATATACCATCAATACCTATTTACATATGTAACACTTATACTTATAAGAATGGAACAAAGTACACAAGTTCTAAGTATGATAGCTCAAAGAAATTTCTTAAAATATTCGAATATTAAGAGCTATCATGAAATTTTAACTAGAATTTCAAGTTTAACCTTGTAAACGTCAAACAAAAGTGCTTTTACTATAAGTCGTGTTGAAGTAAAATCTTTGAAATTTTCGCTATACATACATATATAATACTTCTAAACACCATCACTAAACTCGAGTTTAAGATACGATTTATTCTATTACTACCAAACTATTTGATTAAGTATAAAGAAAAAAAAGAAGACTAAAAACTTTATCAACTTAATTACATCGGAATTCACGAATTTATATTTTGCTGCCAACAGAGATATCAAGGCGTCTAGGGTGAAATTGTCAACCTCATCTGATAGAAATATGTACAGTAAAGACAAAATAGTATTCGCCTTAATAATAAATTAGGCTATATCACTACTCCGAAACCGATCAAACATCTTTAGAATATATAGCTTTATCATTCAACAAACCTCAGTTTTTAATACCTGTTCCTTTTTTACTTTATGTACTACCTTTAACCCTCCGAATGGTCAAGAAAGACAAGTCGCTACAAAGCTATTTAGGTCTGAAGAACTTCAGACTATCATGAGTGTTTGAAAACAACATTTAGCTCACTCAGCAGCCCTATTGTGGTTTGGTTTGTTTTTATGTATCGGTATCGTTCCTGCCTTGTGACGGTTAACCTCAATTATCACTTGATATTCGCAGTTTTAACAGCGCTAATTGTGGCTTATTCAAAATAGCACAAGCTTTCACTAATTTTGTTCGTCTGTGCGTGAATAGGTTACGAATATTTCCAACTCGCACATTTTATTATGCGTGTATGTATGCTCGCATTTCGACAAGTGCAATAACAAATGTATCGTTTGTTATACACACGCCGGAAGCAATAATGAGTGCGAAATTTTTTTTGACAAATTATACTCGTTATGCTATTGCAAATTTACCGGTGGGAAAAATTGCATATTTTTAACTGGTGTTGTCGATTTTGGCAAACTGAAAACTCCAACTTCACTGAGAAATTTTCCACCTCTTAATCGGTTGTTCACATAACCTTCTTCTGTTTGATAACTGACTCAAGTTTCCATATTAAAATTCCTTCCATAGTTGCAATAGTTCTCGGTTTTAAGAGAAGATTTATATTATGCCAAAAAATTCTAATATTATTATCTGTTTTTTATATGTTATGTATTACAAAATATGCATAATATCAGGAAAATGTTTTAGAATAGGGTGATAAGGGATACAAATTAGGTATTAAATATTTTTTCCCGCGTACATGAAACGTAAAAGGACTTGAAAATATAATGTGAACGAAAATGGAAAAAAATGTGTGACTCAAGTTGGGCACGTGTCACTAGTGTGATCGTAATGAGCAACACCAAAAGAGAATTTGGCAATAATCAAATTCATCCAAAAGCGTCCCCGTTTAGATGCCGTCTGAGGCTGCTGGTGGCTGAAGCTCATACGTCTGCTGCATTCCTGAAAATTTCTGTTAACAAATTGTTATGTAGAGCATCTTCAAACGATTTTGTATAAGCATAACTAGTTGCAAAATTTTATACCATCAAATATTTCCCTACTTGGGTGCCTATGAATTTGTTCCGGTTTTATGCCCAAATACTCGCTTGTCTACCGTTTAAAAATTTAATTAAAATTTTTATTTTCGGTTTGGTCACTGTTACATATGGAGTTTTTGTTATTATTGTTGTAAGTCAGATTGATTTATGCTGTAACTGCATGCTTTTATCATCGTTTTTGCACAGTTTTGTGCGGAAATGGCTGCTCTTGTTATTTTGCATTTGTTTTTACTGTTGTTAGAACGCAATTTGCGACAGGAAATGGCGTTGACAGCAGTTGCAGTCATGTGGTCGCTGCATTGAATCTAAAAGCTTGTACGTATTCACTTTAAGGTGATCCTGTATTTCATACGTTTGGAAGTTTTTTGGTGACAATTATTACTGTTAAAGAGTAAATAATAACCATGCGTTTGAAATCTTGAATGCAAACGCACATGCATATTATTATAAAAACTAATTGCAGTCATTAGATCGATATTATGTCTCTGAAGAAATTTAGTATAAAATCGTGTTTTTAGTTCTTATTTTAATGCTGCCTGAACAGAAAATTCATAATAGAATAACATATATGCAGATAAGAAACCGCTTTTAAGCTTAGAATATATTTTCGAATTAGGAAAAGAGTTTTAATCCTATCAAAATTTCATACCAAAGCCATACTACTTATATGTGATGAAATCGATTATCTATCTCACCAAAATCAGCAATTGAACTTTTTTGCCGCAACTCGATGAGTCATGAGCGAACTTCGTGTAAATGTAGGTTCGTTCTGAAAGCTGCACAGTCATCTTATTAGGAATGTAAATCAAAACGCCTTTCGCTTTTCTTTCAAATGTTGTTGGTCTATTTTAATGTTCTTTAAAACATAATATATCTATTCAGAACAAATCAGTTTTTCTATTTACCAGTTCCATTTAGAAAAATTGCGCGTACAATGTATTATACAAACTTACCTTAACTTTTAAGAATCTCATTACTTTGGAATATGATACCTGTCGTTGATAAATCCATTTTTCTTCCCAAGCACCTTAGAATCAATAACGTTGATCCTACTGTCTTACTTACCGAGTAAAAAAATTAGAACTACTAATGCTTTACATTTTCCTTAAGGGTTGAATATTTTATTTATTCCGCTGCAATCCTTAATATTCTTTCTATGATTCGCAATGTAGAAATACAAAAAAGAACTTAGAGACACCAGTTTATCGGCAAAGGGCTGAATTCTGTTTTTCCTATACTCATCAGCTTCCCTGTCAGTTTCCTTTTGGCTTTAGCATAAATAAATTTTATTTATGCGAATTTCGTACACCAAGATTATTGCCACTGCCCAGGCCGTTAAAATTCCACAGTTCCTGTGTTTTGGTTCGCTGCGCCATGATGATCTAAGTGGAAGATTTTTTTCTAACAAGAACGTATTGCACTTTTGTTAAGTTTGTGGATGAAACCTTCACTTCTTTAAGACTCATCTATACACCAAGCTCCTCGTGTCGGTTAGCGGCTCTGGCAATGAAACGACAGCAGATATAATTGGTCACCTTCTCCGACTAAAGTCGTCGAGGAAAACAATTTTCATTCCATAACTGTAAAAGATAGTGAAAAAGTTAGAATATTAGAAAAAGGAAAATTTAAAGGAGGCATATAAAAATTTCGGTTATTTCTTCTTCAATAATAAAAAGTGAAGAAAACTATCTAGTTGCGTAGTCGGGCTTCATTCTGTGTGTTTTTTATATTCGAGAAGAAAAGCTGTGTCTGCCACATGCATTGCATATGCAGCAATCTCTTCTGCGACTATATCATTCATCGAATTTCATTTGTAAATAGATTTGAAGCTATTTAGTTACAGGAGGTACTGAATACTTAGGTATCTCCCACAACAACACAAACTGTACTTTTATACCTGTACTGTTATACGAGTACCTATACGTTACCTTGGGCAAAGATACAGTTTTACAGTTTCGATGGAAATAGCGCACATTAATGATTTAGAATATAAATAGTGCACTATCATAACCTTTTTGTCAGATCTGGATTGCTTCAAAACAAAAAAAAAAAAACACAAAGTGACTTTAAAATTCAATTCAGGTATTTGGTCACAACATTTTGTTCGTAGTCAACACTTAATGAAATACTGTCCGGGAGACAATCACAATGTTGTTTGCAAAGAGTTACAAGAACTATGCGATTATCGATTTTTTATGAAAAATATAAGGGGTATTCAGACCAGCCTTGTTAATTTGTTAGTCGTTATTCAATAGTTTTTTTACATGTATTTTGTTTTTGTAAAATTAACAGACTATCGAACGAAAGAAAATTCAGCTGTTTCGGAATCAAATTTACCATACTACAGAGGTAGAACAAAAAGTATGTTCACAGTTAAGCCTTTTAACGAAGTATCAACTAACGAATTACCAAATTAACAGGCTCGGTCTGAATACCCCTATAGTTTTTTTATATTGGCGCTTGGCATACTTGGCACTTTCAGTTTTGCTTCGCAGTGAGTTTTTGTATGTGTGTCTGTGCGATATTTTTTCTAAATTGGCCATTTTGATCTGAGTTGTGGTTTCGAGATTTGCATTAATTACACTGTACACGTCATGTTTTCTTGCGACATCAAAAAATATATTTTCGTAAAAAGTACAAAATTCAGCCACACTTACAAAATTATTTCCTAATATCTAATAGATACCTATGATTTTCGTGAATATTTGGCTTTCGATAGGTCCCTTTTAAATCTGCAACAATAGTCTGCTAGCATTCCTGGACTCACTCACAGCACCCACATTTTCCGGAAAGAATCCAGATGAGAGTCCAGCATATGTATTTTCAAGGACATATTACACACCATAGCTTTAAATGATATCATAAGTTCATTTATTACATCTTTGTAATTTTTCGCTTTATGGTTACCTAGAAAAATTTGAACAACATTCACAAAACATTTCCAGGCGAGTTTTTCCTGATCATTCAGTTTTTCGTCAAAGCTCTTATTCTTCATAAATTGCCGTATTTGTGGGCTTACAAATATTCCCTCTTTGATTTTCCCCTCACTGAGTTTAGGGAATTTCTCTTTTAGATATAAAAATCCATCTCCGTCTTTAGGCAAAGCTTTTACAAAAAAGCATGTCATCAGGGTTGACTAGAGGATAATTTTTAGCATTTTTATGCCCTGGAGTTAGTGATTCACGCTAGGGCTCACTTTACATGATCCTTTTGTTCCGTCCAATCATTGGCATAACAAATGACAAATGTCTAGGTTCTTGTTTAGCCCAACCTAAAAGGAGCCTCACACACGTTACACAACATTTATGTGGAACCCAGGATTTGTCTTGATTCCTCAAAGGAAAACCAAAATAGTCTAAATAGCACTGTTCAATTAGTGATGCGAAATTTCGACGCTGAGATGTAAAAGTTAATTCTCTACACACATAACAAAAATTGTCCGGGTTGTTCAAACACTTTCGTGGCATATTTACGATCTAGTTAACTAATGTAAATAAGATGTAATTTAGCAAACACAATAGTTACACAGTCGACTAAATGCAGTTATGTAAACATAGAAACGTACTCGTATATGAGGTCAGAAATGGATATGTAGCTGTCACAAGAAAACTGGATGTGATAGAAACAAAACTGTTATATATTTTTAATGAGGGTACACCAACATAAATAAAAATCATAACAAAGTTCATGTGACAAAAACAGTGTTTACCAGTGTTATCAATAGTTTTGTTTGAAATGTGGTTGAGTTTCATTTTGTGTGTTTTTCAAATTCAAGAACGCAAAGTTTGCCTCTAACTAAAGGTAAAAATGTCTGTATGTATAAACCTAGCTCTATTTTGCCGACATGTTAATCAACGAATTCCCATTCTTGATAGATCTGAAGCTATTTTACAGCAGAACGGCCATCAACATTAACTGATGACCAACACATGGATAAAATAAAGGACTTGGTGTCGACGATTAACGGTCAGTGATCTTTTTGGCATCGTTGAAATATCGAAAGGAACATTATTCAGCCAAGGACGACCGCATGCCACACAACAAAATGCCCCATAATGAGGATTCTGTCTTGCTCGTACACCCAAACGTCCAGCGCACGCAATCACCGAGAGCAGCGAGCAGACACAACAAGAACAATGTATATTTGTATCTACTTGTGGTTGAGGAATTAATGGTTGACTGATGACTATCCACGGCTGTTAGTAAGCGGGTCGGACGTTCAGGCGTTGGATGTTGACAAAACACAAAACTGCGATGAGCGCCATTTGAGCGCCGCATCACCACGTCCCGAATGCGCAAAAGTGCAGAAATTCAGAAATGCAAAATGCAAACCGTGATGTGCATACGAGATAAATGGTGGATACCAAAAAAGGAAGAAAAAGAGGAAGAACTGAAAAAAGTAAAAAATAATACTAGAATTTCAAAGAAAGGATAACCAAAACGAGTGGTAGCAAAATTAATATTTTTTAGGAATCGAGTTCTAAGTAAAAAAGAAATTCCACTTGTTTTCATAGTGAGCCTCCAAACACGGAATATCTGGTTCCGAATGTCGAAATTGACTTTGTCAAAATTGTTATTATTAACTGTATGTAGCTTCGTAAGAAAACATAAAGACACCATCCCAGTTTTTCTCTTATTACAATAGTCTACAAAGTAATATGACAGATTTTACTGGGTTTAAAAATTGGGATCAGTATTGTTGTAATACAACATACAATTTTTTTGTAAGTTATCCTTAGCAGCATCGCTCGACAGTTAGTTTAGTGCACTAAGTTTGAAAGAAGTTTGGCTGAAAAAATTGCTATTAGCTTCGGAGAAGGTGGGTGTGTGAAAATGTCTCTGAAAACTTCGAAATTCCCGCACGCTTTGATTTCGTATCACTTCATTTGAATTAGAGTCGTCAAACCAAGCTCTGGCAATCTTTTCTCTTTTTCTTGCCATTAAACCTACGAGAATGGTGTGCTTAGGAAGAAAGCAATAGAGGAGGTTCAACACCGTCGAAAGAGAAAGCTTTCTCTTTGCTCACGTTCGTACGGCAACAACTAAGGGAACCGTAATAATGTTTCTGATCTGATGTGCTGATGGAAGAATAATTACGTAATGTCTTACGGATTGCGATATCAGGTGATTTCACGAATAGAGTTCCGGTTTTGAACTGTGTGTTCTAGTTTTTTTAGGAATGAAAAACCCGAATGTCCTTTACCAAACAATGAACTATTAAAAAACACTGAAGAAGGAATAGATAACACTGATCGTTATGAACTCTCAAGGTAATTTCTGATCGCAGCCAAAAACATAGTGATAGTAGTATGTTCAAAACTATGAAAAAAGAGGCACTACAATTCGCACTCTTTTCTGTCCCACATTAGCAAACTCAAGGCAAAAACATCTTCAACCTTATGTCTGCAATCCTCTAGGTGAGCTATTTATTTCCCATGAACTGATGTGCTCAGTTCAAAAGGCTCTTTGATGCTTGAGTTGCAATTATACAAGTTTTCTTCACAAAGACCGTTTTTCATCTGCGATTTCACCTCAGGGATTAACCATGAAACCTTTTCTCTCATGACCAAATACCAGACATAGAACTGATCAGATAATTTTTCTTACTGCGATGCCAAGCGATGATTTGAAGGAGTATTTTTTTGCCTTTTTAGGTTTTTGGGAATCAGAGCATAAGCTGTGGGTGCAGCTGACGAAAGAAATAATAAATTCGACTGGAATTGGATATCGAAGGTATGCTTTGTTCATCCAAGTGCAAATGTGTATGTGCGTATGTATAAGAAGCTCGTGTAAGCATTTAAGCAATCGTTACCGGCTGACGATAAGAATTTTATTGCGTTTTGATGTGTGGTGAAATTGCGGTGTTTTTATAGCTTCATATTGATGTGAGCTTTTGAACTTAATTTATTTGTTCAGAACGTTTTTGTCTGTTCTTATTTTATTACTGAATATCATAGTTGCGTGAATGTGTGTGAGTATGCGTAAAAAGTCTTAATTAACATTTATCATTGCATTTTTACATTTCATCAATGCTTTTCCAGAGCGATATGTCAAAGCGAGTGCAATGCTGTTCGAAAATAGTGTGCTGTCTTTGTTTTTTTGTGTGTATAGCGCGTTCGTATCTTTGTGAGTGTACTGTGAATGCAAAAAGATTTCGTATGCAGGCCAATAAAGGGAAAATTTAAGCAACGACAACAACAAAATGCGCACCAAATACAAACACACAGAGGTAGGACAAAGAGATAACGGTAAAAAATACAGGTATAGCATAAAAACAGCAGCAGTGAAAATTATGAATAAAGTGGAAAAAGGTAAAGAAGAAGAAGAGTAGTAGCAGAGAAAAGTATGCAAAAACGCTGGTGAACAATTAAAATAGTTTTAGTGTGTGAGTGCTGTATGAGGTATGTGTGTGTAGTGCTAGAGCTGTGTTGTTCTTTCATTTCAACACCGCTAAACTGCATGATATTTTTGTGTATTCTTTTCATTTTAGTGGGCGAAAGCGGAAATGCTAGCATGTGCATGTGTTTTTGTGCAACTGTTTGTGTGTATGCATGTACATGTGTGTTAGTGCCTTTTATTTTTTAGCAGGCTTGGAAAAAATGCATTTTTATAGGTAATTGAAATTGCGTGAAGTTTAAATGCGAAAATATTTTTTACGAGTTGCGAATTACTCAATGCAAATTAAAATATTTTGTTATTGTGAGTAGCGTGCAAATTCATTTTTATATTATTATTTGTATTACACATTTTTTTAATATTTTTATTATTTTATTTTCTTAATTTTCATATTTTTGGCATGTGCAATTACTAACGGCTTTTATTGTGTAACGTTTGCTGAAAATTCTTCAAATTAATTGTTATTAAAATGTTCATATGATATATTGGCGCTAAAATGTAGTGTTAAAAAATAGTCAAAAACTTTTAAAATATTTTCATATTATTTATACTTCATGTAATAGAGATGCTGTTTCTAAAAGCATTAAGAACCGTTTTGTGTGGCTTTTGTGGAGAGAGTGTGGCCAAAGTTATATTAATGATGCTTAAGAATAATCAGTTTTACGCAACTGACAGGGTTTGTCCGGAAAGTAATAAGAATGAGACGATTTAAAAAAAAATTATTAACACTAGAAAGACGGGAGCTTAGTATATACCTCATATATATGTAAATATTGGAAGTGAAGGAGGAGGCAAAATCAATGATTAATTAATTTATATATTGGAGAAAAATTCACAAAATTATTAGAAGCTATGTCACTATTTAAATCACTATTTTTTTAACTGAAATTCGAAAGCAGTTAAAATTACTTGCTTAGCCAATCTAATGTTGAACCCATCGTAACAATTCCTTAACATCTTTCTGTGTCGATGCAGCGCTGCCAGCGCGATTTCCAAGCAATGAAGGTGTCACGGAAACCATTCTCCGGAATAGCCTTGAGAGCCGAGACGCGTTCTGCTGGGATCCCTTCTGTCATCTCGAAATGCCTTTTTGTCTCGGGATCATACTCAAAGATCCATGACTCGTCACTTGTGATTTCGTTATTCCAAAATTGAAGGTCATTTTCACATATGTTCAAATCTTCTTGGCACACTTACACTCGTCGCAATTTCTGGTCATCACTTAGCACTTTTGGGACCATGTTCGCGCACGCCTAGCCAAGTTCTCCATTACAATGTCAATAAATTTAACATCTGGGTTATTAAAAGATTACTTGGTCGACGGTCTGAGTTCAAAACTTTGCGCACACGAGTCACATTGTCGGCGTTTGTCGAAGTCACAGTTCTCTCAGCATGGTCTTCATCAGCGCCCGCTCCCGGCCCTTCAAAAAAGCCTGATGCCACCGAAACACAACACTTCTTGCTAAAGCAACATCTGGGTAAGCCTGCTTGATCATATCAAACGTCTCTGTCGCAGATTTACCGAGTTTCACACAGTGTTTAATGTCGTACCTCTGCTCTAACGAACGCTGCATTTTCGTCTAGCTCCATTCACAAAAACCCGTCGCGCGAAAATGTTTGTTCTGACTCTTCAGATATTCGGAGACAACTGACCAGCCGCTCGTTCGTTAGTTAGGAACGGCCTCCATCGAATCCAGTCGGTACGCGTACGCTACGTAGTGCAGCCGCGGCAGAAGAAATTCAGTCTTATTACTTTCCGGACAAACCTTATAGATATGCGATTGGCTTTTAAGAACTTCGTTGCAAACTCAATATTTCACATTCAGGAAATTCTTGAATTTTTTAGAAATCTTTTTTAGTATAAATAAACAAAAGATATAATAAAGTTAAAATTCAAATCTTAAAAGTACCATTTATTGATAAAAAAAAAGCCACAAAAAAATTAATGAAAATTGTTTGTAGCTAAATCCAATTAAAAGTTCAACTTAAACGCTTTCTAAGTTTCTAAACCTCTGGCCACTACTCTCCGAATATATGTTCAAATTTAGTTATGCTAAACATAAGTTATTTCGCAACAACTTTTCCGAATACGTAAAACCAACAACAATAAAAATCGGCGTTTTATAACGAGTTCACCACTTGTGGCTTTCATTGTATTTTTTTTTTGTAGCTTCTTTCATATTTTTTCCATATTTACCAAAACTCATATGGAGCTAGGCGCAAACATTTCATCATTGCCTGTTTTTTCATTAACTACTCCAGACAAATTAAAATTAGTCTGGTGAAATTCCCGAATTTGCTGCCACCCACCATGGGCAGCAAATTGAAACACCACTACCAATGTTATCAACGAAAATTTCACCGCATCAACTGCAACCTCAACTTCAACTTTAACTCACCCAGAACTTTCACCTCCACCGTCCGTTGCGCCGTGTAGTTGTGCTTGTTGCGGGCGATGCAAGTGTAGGTTCCCTGATCGGCGGTGCGTTGCACATTCTCGATGAGTAGGGTGCCGTTCTGAACACCCTGTCATATATTCGTTGGCAATCTGACGCCATCTGCAATGGAAATGTGCACGTACATGTGTGAGTGAATGGCGTAATGAAAACAAAACAATTACGTGAATTTTTTGATTTTAAAGAAGCATTAGGGTGGTTAGTTTTATAAAAAATTTCACAACAGTCATAACAATTAACCTAGTTTTATAAAATATTATTACGATGTTCATCAATCGACACTGCCTTGTTGGCGTATACCATAGACTTGACGTAGGAAATAGTCTAACGGCGTCAAATCGCACGACCGAGGCGACCATTTCGTGAGATAACACGTTCACCAAACTTGGTTGTCAATAATTTGATTGTGACATTCGACATAGGCCGCCTTCCTGTTAGAACCACATATTGTCCAAATTCATAATCCAATATCCAATAGCCAAAATACTCGGAGCGGTAGCGATTGAACCCCACTTCTAAAGTTGTGGCCGCTGACTCCGAATTTTGGTATTAAATTTTTATAATTTCGACTTGTTGTGGGATCGTATGCCTTTCCATGATAAAATGGTAAACCTCACTGAGGAGAAATGTCAAAAGAGCGGAAAAATATATATACTGCTGTTCCTATTGGTGTACTTGTATAGTGTTCTATTGAAAAATCCCTATATATGTATGAGTTTGTCACAATTTTTTTAAAATGTTTTCGAGCAAGAGACGGCCGCGGTTGGCTCTAATAAATTTTAGGCGAGATGCCTAATTTCCGACCACTTTTTGCAGCAGTAAGGACCGTATGTCAGCAATAACGCGACTAATATTCTTCCAAGGCATTAATCGTCTCGGCCTTATCTGCGTGCACAAGCGAGCAGCATCTTGTCAGTACCAAAGGACATATACATCAACATCCTCCAATTCATTGCCTGTAACATTATGGCTGGATTCATTTTGAAGAAATGTGGACCAATGATTTACGGGGGTTTTCAAGATGTGATGGTGTCTCAACAATAGCTTTTTGAATATTATTATTCCAAATGCGATAATTTTGTTTATTTTCATAGTCACTCAACCAAAGTGAGCTCAATGGCTAAGCTAAATTTTATTTTGAAAATCTATCCGTGGCCATATCGTTTAAGATCTAATCACTGAACGTGCGAAGATGGTTCACCTTCAAATATTGGGGGTGTTGGCTTTAGAAAGTCCACAAGCCAATGTCATTAGGCAAAATCTTCATTAGGTGAATGGACACAGCCTCAGGTATTGCGGGTAATAGCGGATAAACTCATTTGGGTTTTCTTCTATACTCTGATCCATAGCACCAATAGGGAATTACCGAGTCTACCGGGCGAATATGCCGGCCAAATACTTGCACAGTTTGCATTTTTTCGCAGTAAGTCTATTTACTTTGAAATGTTAAACGACAGCTGTCAAAAACCAAAAGTGTTGTCACACGTCTAAAAATACAGCATCCCGATTGAACAAAAAAATATTTATTTTCGGTGGAGTCCTGGCGATCAACAGTTAAAATTTAGTATCCGAATTGTGGTTGTCGCGTCTTAAGGCAAGTCAGAAAGATTTTTTCTATACTTATAAGAGCAATCGACTTTTTTAAATTTCTGCGACAGATGGCATAACACCAGTGCAACTGCGGCGAGTTGGCGAGATTTCAAAAAATTGATGTGGGAGGCAGGTTAGGGTTTCTTCATGCCGAAAGCCGGCAAGAGAGTCTATATCCTCGTTAAGGAGATCAGATCCATCATTGTATCCTCTATAGAAAACGTTATAGAGACTAATTGATCAACTTCTAAGAGGTAGTGTACCAAGAAACGGCTTTCCTAGGGTAATTCAAGCATATTGCAAATGCAGTTTATAGTGAGAATCTTTCCCTCTTCTCATTTTCAAACTTGATTATGAAAAACAATCGGTGGGGAATGGGGCAATGCGTGGAATGTGAGTAGAGGCACCTCACACAATCGAGTGATTATCTATGCAGAAGACGAAGCTCTCATGGTTGAGAGAAAATTCTTGGCTAAATCAAGGGTATCTTATAATAACATAATAAATATTAGCGAGAACTGGTTTTAATAATTCCCACTCGAATGTTACACATTTGCCAGATCAATGCTAAAACGCCGCGTATCTCATATATTCAGATATGAGACAAGTTCAAGGCATTTTGCTGATAGCTGATATCCAACTAAATGAGTTTTTAATCTGGATTTACAAAAGACTTTATTTACCAGTCGGTCTCTTACCATCTTGAGGGTTCAGCCAGCCTAACCTACAAGAACCAGTCTACAGCACTGTCAAAGAAAAGATTGGCGGCAATGGAACAACCAAGCTCTGGTTAAGCTTGAGTTTACTAACAAGTTGAAATACTACTGCTGCTGATTTTCGATAAATGCTCGAGTGAATATTTGTTTAAATTGTATTTAAGGATCACCCCAATGTGAGCAGATGCGTTCCAACTAAGCATGCAAAGCCCAAAAGCATCACTTACCACATGCTGCATGCCACATTCGTAGTCTATACAATATGCAATAAACTCGTTGAGCGGAAATTCTCGCAGAAGGAGAATTTCGTTCGCAAGTTATTCCTCACATTGTAACCGACCGACGGTACAAACGCTGAGCTGTCAGCAAAGTTCATTTGATGATATGTGCATATTTGTAGGTGCGCTTGCAAATTAATAAATATGAACTCCTATATGCACGCTTACCTTTCTCTATGATGATGCTGTCGATTGGATATCCTGCCACAGGGCATTTCAGAAAAAAGGTCTTTCCCGCCACTGCAGATAGTTTCGGCATCATGCGCACATATGGCATACCTGTGAGTGAGGAACATAATATATATTTGAGTAACCTTGTAGGTGTGTAAAATAGCTAAGCAAACAAATAAAATATATGAATTTGAGCGAAAAGCGCGATGTTCATTTCCACAAAATTTTCAAGTACATTAGATTATCCTGTCAATCGGTCTGGGGGTGTCATATGTGTTTTATTAATATTTTTGTGTGTGAATATTTGTATTAGCTACACTCACCGTAGATGTTTAAGCGTGCCGAATGCGACGCTTCACCTGCCCGCGATATTGCTTTGCACTCGTATTCGCCGCCATCTTCTGACTTCACTGCCGATATGTTGACATGGCTTATAACATCACCAAACATTGTGACATATTGTCCAATCATGAGACGGTCGTTCTATGGCGAAATGCCAAGTATGGTGTTAAAGATTTTAAAACTTGTTACCGTATATAAAAAACAAATGTTGACTCAATGGTTAATATTAAATTATTATTTGTGCAGTAAGAAAGGTAACTAGAACAAGACACTAAAATATCCTAAATTAATATTTAGAGTAATCTATTTTATAATATAGAAAATGATTTTATTGAAAGAAATTATTTTAATTTTGAGGGTTAAATTGTTCCTAATAATTGTCTAAATGGCTAGAAGGTTACAGGTGGTGAACCAAGTAGATGTAATTTTTCATTAGCCTTATTTTGACAGATCACGCGTATGTTATTTTTGTTCAGTATTTCTTGGCATTTCATCATGGAAAAACTAAACAACTTTTACAAATCGTTCGACCTTAGTCAAAAATTCACGTTCTGTAAAGAATGTGTTTCGTGTACTTCACTCAACTTATGGTCAAAATAATCGCTCTGCTGAGCGTACTGTTCGCAACAGTGTTGGATAATAACCGACCGAATAGACCACATCCAGCACGCAGTGAAGAAAATATCGACAATGTAAAAAGGCATTACTCAGCCTTTTTTGCCAATTCTTTTTTTTAAATGTTCGTTGAAGTTCAACGGGGAGAAAATTTCAAATAGTAGTCGGAAAACCCCTAAAAACAGCCCTTTTTTTGAATGATTGTTCTCTAGTAACGCTAAGGCTCGAGAACGACTGCAACAATCTTCATGAAATTTTCAGAGGTTGTTCGTTTTGGATCGGGGAAGGTTTAAAAATAAACAAGAAAAAACGTTAACTTCGGCTGAACCGAAGCTAATATACCCTTCACAGGTGCATTTCTTTTAGTAACTATGTGTTCAGTTTGCGTGGAAGCTATATGCTAGAATAATCCAATCTGAACAATTTTTTCGGAGATTATATTATTACCTTAAGCAGTTATCCATTGCAAATCTCGTGCAGATACTACTTCAAAGTGAAAGTTTTCCATACAAGCATTTGATTCCGATCGTTTGGTTTGTATGGCAGCTATATGCTATAGTTGACCGGTCTGAACAATTTTTTCGGCGATTGCATTGTTGCCTTAGAAAATAATCTATATCAAATTTCGTGAATATATCTTGACAAATGTGAAAGTTTTCTATACTTGATTCCGATCGTTAAATTTTTACGGCAGATATATTTAATAGTGGTCCTATTACGGTAGTTTCGACAAATGAGCAGCTTCTTGAAGAGAAAATGACGTTTGCAAAATTTCAAGAGAATATCTTAAAAACTGAGGGACTAGTTCGTATATGTACAGACAGACGGACGGACAGACAGACGGACATGGCTAAATCGACTCAGCACAACATACTGATCATTTATATATATATTTTATAGGGTCTCCGACGCTTCCTTCTGGGTGTTACAAAATTCATGGCGAACTTGATATACCCTGTTCAGGATATAAAAACCCTCATACTTGGCGGCCCAAGACACATTAACGAGTACTTCCTGGATGCGATGACTTGGAATTATGAATCGCGATAAATTAGTACGGGATCGTCACGATGTCACAGCGCAATTTTTCAAACAACAGCTTGAAGTAACGTATGGTATATGTATATGGTGCTGTTAAATGCTGGATGTACTCTGTTGAGTTGCTAAAAAGAGGTTTCTCGCAAGCGCACATTCTTCTTTGAATAATGGATGGTGGTTACACAAAATCAAATTGATGAAATCATTTCTGCGGAAATTCCTGATGTAGAGAAAGATCCAGTATTATACGCTGAAGAAAACGTGATTAAAACCAATATGGTTCATGGACTTGCGGACACCACATTCCGACTTCGGTTTGTATGTCTGCCAATAAATGCATGAAACACTATCCACGTGCTTTATATTTACTTTTGCAATTCATGAACATTTTCCGTTTAGGACAAATTTACACAATCCACCCGAAAAACGACGATTGCTTCTACCTTTGGTTGCTATTGATATATGTACGTGGTTCAATTTCATTTGAGTCATTGCATACTGTGAATGGTAAGGTGTGCGCAACTTTTTGAAAAACATGAAATTACAATTGCTGGAACATGAGAATCAATGGAATCAAACGATGGACGATACGATAACTACTTCGCTGGCCACTGTAGTTCACACACTTTTCACGATGATCATTTTGACACATCAGCCTTAAAATCCGCGTCAATTTATTATTTATCGTGTTAATTTTACATGGTATTCGATAAAAATTGGAAATAGGCAAAATCCGATTGATACTTCCAGTGGTTTGATATCAAATCCACTTGCCCTTTGTCAATTCACTTCAAAGAAATATGAACTCATTTCAAATGTTGAATTGGACAAATTATCGTAACTGCGATTGCTTGAGTGCAAGCACAATTTAACTTGCCAAAAATACGAAGCCTTGAATTATCCAGTGGAATTTCTAAATTCTTTGGAGAGGCGTGGTATGCCGCCACATTATTTGCGTCTCAAAGTTGGATCTGTCATTATTATGTTTCGCAATCTTCGTAGCTATCAAATACAACGAACAGAATGCTTGATTCTACGAATTCCTTTCATTTCGAACGTATTCAGTTTCCAGTGAAAATTGCATTTGCAATTACAGTCGCACAAGGACACAAGGATAGTCGCTTGAAGTGTGTGGCAGAAATTTGGAAATGCCATGTCTTTTTTTTTGGACGTTGCGAAAGCGTTCAATAAAGTTTTTCACAAAGGACTGAAACTCATTTTACCGAAATAGCATTAGGACATCATAATATCGTATTTATCAGATCGCCACTTTCGCGTTAAACAGGGGGACAAATATTTTCTTCTTAGGGAAATAAAAGCAAGATTTCCACAAGGTAGTGTGTTGGGCCCTCTTCTTTATATTCTATTCAAGCACGATCTGTCAGCAGACTGCAATTATACAACAGCCACATTTGCAGATGATACGAGTCCACTACTAATCTCCAAAAAGCTGTAAATAAAGTTTTACAATAGGCAAAGGAATGGCAGATAAAACTAAAGGAAGCTACCTTCTGTCACGAAAGTATCCGGTATTTATAAATTCTGTTAATGCAGAATATTAAAAATTGCAACAGCACATAGTTCTTTAATTCAACTTTATTTCAAAACACATAATTGCACGCAGGACACCGCCTGCGGGGTCAGCTAGTATAAAATAAATATATAGAAGCCGAAGCTGAGAGAGCTCACGAAGACCGTGGAGAGCCGAATCGGTGCCGTTGGCAGCAACTCGGGCTGACGTATGGAACAACTTGGCGCATTTCACGTGGATACTGGAATGAACTGAAGCCGCTTGGCCTTCCCAAGCGACATCGCTTCGCTCTATGGACTCTTGAAAAGTGCCAAAATGATCCGATGTTTTTAAGCCAAATTTTGTTCAACGAAGATACCCATTTCTAGCTCAATGGGTATACAAATAAGCAAAATTGCAGCATTCGTGACGAATAGCAACCTGAAGACTTTCCAGACGCCGCTAGATTTATTCCTATCGAAATATGGAACGTCTTCAGGCTTTGAAGCAGAACATCACCCGTGTCATTCGCCAGTTACCAGTTGAAATGGTCGAACTCATCGAATATTGGACTCAAGGTTGGGCTATCTGAGATGTAGCCGCGGCCAATATTTGAAAGAGATGATCATCAAAAAATAAATATCAAAGATGTTCTCCATTCAATTTGAGGTTTCTGGGTTTTATCTTTAAAAAAGAAGGGAACCTCGAAATTTAATCTAAATCTGTTTGCTTTCGAAACATTTCATAACGGTGTAGCTTTTATAAATTTTAATTCATTACAACAGTTTACAGTCATTTTGTGACTGTGACGTTAGAGGCTTATAAATGCAAATTAGTTAGCTTCTTAAGTTTCAGAAGTCACCAGAGAGCATGGTGCGAATCTTGGATCGATCTTGGAAAGAATAAAAGGATTGAAAGAGTGATCTGAGCGATCAATAAATTTGCGGTATAATTCAATATACGAGTAAGCTATCAACGCTGTAGTAAACTATTACTTGCATCACCCTCCAACCACGCTTGACTAAATATTTTCTTCTTCTTAATTAGCAGAGTATCCGCCTAAGCGGTTTTGTCCTAAGTTTACTTTCATATTTTCATATACAATGTTGGACCTAGACATATTATATACCGTTGTGAATACACTATGATACTCCAACTGATTTCTTTCTTCGGAAACTGTTTCGGTTTTGACTATCAACTGATACTTGTGAGTACAGCACGAGTATGCGTTCAGTTGTTAATTTGAAGAGGAGAAAACTAGGTTTTATTTCCGGTACATCTACTTGCCTATTTATATATATATGTGATTTCTATTTAACAATCTGACCTTTAACTTTTGGATTCTTACAGCGTTTTATTATAAGAAAAGTTTACCGTGAGGTAACCATTTTGGAAAATTGTTGGTATTTTCAATGAAGTTCAATATTAAGCGAGGCTGCTTCTTCTTGACAATTTTTTACACGAATTTAAATTCTTGAATATTTAATTTAATTTTTATTCTCAAAGTAATAGAGCGTATTTTTCAAAGCCAATGTTAGGGTCTAAATTTTTTGCGTTGTGTTGATG
This sequence comes from Bactrocera zonata, assembly GCA_037783105.1. Taxonomy (NCBI): domain Eukaryota; kingdom Metazoa; phylum Arthropoda; class Insecta; order Diptera; family Tephritidae; genus Bactrocera; species Bactrocera zonata. The sequence continues at coordinate 51,776 of JBAWJQ010004198.1, read as the reverse complement.
GCATATATTGGAACGCACATGTGCAATATGACTAAAACTACAATGGAACCACCAACTGACACCACAACAACTGCAAGATGGATTGAACTTTTCGCATGCAGTTTTCAAGCTGTCAACCACTTTTGCTGCCGCAACCAAAAGAGCATGGACGTAAAGCACCAAAGCAATATACCAGCGCAACAATCGCAGCCGGCAAGAGAAGACCAGACGCCCAAACATACTATATGTCTTAATACTCTAACAGACTAGAAGGTTGTGAGGCGTACATTTTAAGACGGAAGCATTGGAGACTTCAAATGCGCAGAACTCTGACGATGACTTTAATTTGCGTATCCTCTTGTGCATAACATCAAAATGCGATTTGTGCAAAATACGCGCTCGTCGCTTGGCCTAGCAGCCACCAGCAACTACTGCAACAACAATAATCTATAGCATTAACAAGTAAGGAAGAGCTAAGTTCTGGTGCAGCCGAACATTTTATAATCTTACAACTTACAAGGATCAAAGCAAGGGAAGTATCTTAAGGTGTAAAACGTCAAAGTCATCCGGATGTTTTTTACTTTATTTTTGTTATATGTGAGCCAGGTCAAGTTTTCTCCCGTTTTTATTCATTTTAGACACAAAGGTACATACACGTATAAGTAAAACACGCTTTGTAATTTTCATTGATTTATCAAATATTGTCACCCGGAAGTTCAAAAATCTTTATATTAAGTATATATAGGCTCAGGGAAGTATTGATTCGATTCCACTAATTTTTAACACTTTAACTATTATCATTAAAATATCTCTCTTAATTTCATTTGTATATTTTATACATTTTCGGTCAAAAGTCAGCTTCTTGAGCTTGAGCAAGATTTATCCCGTTTTATTAAGTCCTTCTTGTTCTTTTACACAGGATAGCAAAGAGACAGATGGAATTTAAAATTGTATTATATGGGTAGTAAAATTCGTTCATTTCCGCAGTGTAAAATAAGAATGTTTGAAGAATGTTAAGTATAGAAGTTAGTTCCAATCTGTTGGGGGTTCCGGTTAAATTTACTTAAAGTGAGCGATGTCACGCCCATCGTCCATTTTTAACACCGAATTATATAAAGCCAAACCATCTCGGGCGCAAAGCTTAATGTCTTTGGTTTGTTTAGTTGTTAAGAGTACCAACATATGGGCGGAGTTATCATCCGATTTCATCAATTTTCACACTAATGATAACAGTTCTCATAAGAATTGTCCTGAGCAAATTTTGATATTGTTGCTTTGGTGCCTCTTGCAGCAGCATTTCTCTGTGTGAAGTTAAAGTTCTACATCTTCTCTTATATCTTTATTATAGCGTCCTGATCATTTATATATATACAGTGGCGTCTTAATAGGGGGAAATCGGAGACATTTTATAATCCAGTAATTTGCCATTTTATTTCAGAAACAAAATTAATGACTAAGATACCACTGAAGTTATAAAATGTAGCAATGTATGTAGATTAAATAGTTAATAAATCCAATTAGATCCGTAACTCAAATATCTTAATTTGAAGCTACGCTACTTGATAAGGAATAGATGCGGGATTCCGCTCCATTTGTAACCTGTTCCATTGATACATTCTCCTCGGTTTATGTTTCGAGTTATATGAAGTTTTCCAACAAGGAAAAGTCAACTGCTGACAGCTAAAACATTCTGCATTTTTACTACGTGTTTTTATGTTGCAGTTATGCTAATGTCACAAGCTATACAGCAGTATCTTCAATGGACAAATTTTTCAAAAACATCCTAAGCGTTCGACCACATTGTGAAAAATACTTGACGAAGAACTTATACAGTTATGTGAAACAAGATGGATTCAAATGGCATGATGCAGTTATTCAATTTGCAGCAAAGGCATCAAATATGATAGATACGCTGCTTGTAAAGTTCCGAAATCGAAGAAAAAAAGCTGAGGATTGTTTTCAATCCATTTATTCAGACACGAAAAAAAGACAAAACTAAAAGGTGACGTAGGGTCAACAAAACTATTATACTCTGTAGTAAAATGTTGCAAGAGCATAAAAAGACACTAACACGCTAGTGAGGCATGGAGAAAAAGCGATGAGGACAAAACTGTCACTACCGCATGGAAGGCAAATACCAAAGACGACGTGTGATCTCTAGGAATCACAATACTGAATTATTTTGCCAATTTTATTTTAGTAAGAATTTTTATAATCTTAAAATTCTTCATTTATTCTTCAAATTCTATGTCGTTCCCCTAGTCCTCAAAAAAAAGCAACGTTTTTTGAAATCTTCGGAAGAGTTGTTAAAGTCAATTTCCGGAATTTCGGTCAATACGCGTAGCGATTTATGCTTAATGTCTTGACTCAAAAGTTTTTCCATGTAGTGGTCATTTGAGTCTGTCAGAAGTCACACGATGCTAAATCAGGCGAGTAGCCTCACGAAGAATCAATGCAAACGCACAAACGCCGCATAAATATAGTATTCCAGATAGTATACAGTTTGGCCGGTCGGAAGGAATTCCGAATTGTAGCACATCTGATGTAACATGTGGCACAGATATCGCACACAGATCTAGAAAATAAAAATTTCGACGAATTGGTTTTCGCGCGAAATTTAAATTAAAAACCTTACTATGTTTGGCCAACAGAAGTATAATACCGTTCTTAGGTGCATCTCCTATAGCTTATAAAGGTACAAAATAGTCTTTATCTTGATTATGATAGTTCAGCTATATTTTTCATTTCCTTCACAGGTTGAACCTTTCTCTAATAATAATTAACCCGTGCTAAATTTCGCGAAGATATCTCGTCGAATGAAAATGATTTCCATACAAGCAGTTGATTTCGACAAAATCGTTACCAGTACCAGATACTTTTACCTTCATAGTCTTCCTTTTGGAGTAACGTATGTGATAACTCTACAGGATACCTATCAGTAATGCGATATATGTATAGCTTAGATGGCTTACATTTTGTTGTTCTCTTAGAAATTTCGGTCAAAAAACCGTCTTTTGAGACTACGCAATGAAATTCGCAATAAAATATTTCATGCATTTCTATGCTGATATATCACCACAAGTGTGTGGTACATAACAACTGTGGTTTCTAATGCTTTTAACATACCTCTTGTCCATCACGGGGAGAGAAAAGCTCACTTCACTATAAATTGTGTGTGTATGAAAGTGCTAGTATGTTGGTGCCTGGTGGTGCACGTCCTCTTCAATATGTCATATTCAAAGTTGCTGGTGACAGCAATAGCGCGTTAATGCTTCACTATGCACATATACTTCTTTATGGATACTATAGGTAAAGGGTGTTTTTTTAGACATTTGATTTTAGTGTAATTTCAGCTTTGTAATTTGAAAATGATTTGGGACATTCACAAAAATAGTTTAAAGGACGACCCACTACCCGAGATAATACAAAACCAATACACAATACTCAGAAGTTTCCTTTAACGAATTGATTTTTTCGATTTAACTAAAAGTCGACTTCAACAGCCTGCAAACCAGGCACGAAAAAGTCATTAACCTTGGCTAATTTTTAAAGAAATATTGACCAAAGATTCCCTCTATCCATGGAGTATAACAAAGAGTGAGAATATCCTGAGAAATTACTGCATTCCACGCACTCAAAAAACGAATGGTTTATAATAACAAAACAGATACATGTTAAGTCAAAAGTGAGCTTCATCGCCTAACAAAACGTTATGGTAAATATCGGGATCGGTGGCCAGATTGTTTTAGATCTATTCACCGAATTTGCGACGCGGTTGATGGTCGTTCGCCTTCAATTCCTGCAACAGTTGGATTTTGTAAGCGTAACATTATTTCGAAAAGTTTTCCGTAGAGTGGATGGCCAAAGCTCCAATTGTTGCGTATGGACTAATTAGGGTATTTTTCGACACTCTGCTCGACAGCAGCAAAAGCGTCTTCGTTGCGCATTTTTCGGTGTCTCTGAGGGTGTACATTATCCACTAGAGTAAACGACTAAAAAAACACCCATTAAGGACAATACTACATATGTATGAATTCATATATGCAATTTCCGCAAATGGAAAAATTTAATTTGAAATATGAAGACGTTTGCAGTGGTAACTAAATGTGCAGACACCTCGTCTTCAGTGGAGCAACCTAATTGTCAGGTGAGCAATCGAGTTAGTAATGTTTCTCTCTATGTTTTCTGTTTTAATCTTGTTAATGAATTATTGTTTTTCTTGTTAATGAACTGTTGTTGCACAAAGCTAACGATACCGGGTTGTATTTTGAACGCTCTTTTTTCAATATTTGAGGATGTACCATGGTAAATTTAATTGTGGGGTTAAATGCAATCAACTTTAGGGCAGCCCTAAAGTCACATATACTGGTAATAACTGGAAATGGAACTAAACTGGATACTTTTTTTTTAAGTTAAGTCAACATTTGCATTCTTGGTACGTTAGTAATTAATTTAGTAGTTATACATATATTATATTACAGGTTAAATATATTAGAAGGGTTGCCATACTCACATTTGGTAGCGGAAATCCATCCAAGTGCCAGACAATTTTCGGTGTTGGATTGCCACTGGCGCTACACTTCAGCGAAACTGACGGTCCTGGTTGAAATGTCTGTTCGATGAATTTGTAGACTAGTTGCGGTGCCACCTCTGCAAGAAAATTATGTTATCAGTTAAGTATGTAAGTATCATCTGAAATATTATTAACAAAACACACGAGACCTATCCGAACCTGAAGCAAATATTAGATCCACGTTAAGAAGACAGATTTGTCCAGAATTTAGATTCGTATTATGAAGAAGGAAGTGGGATTTTCATAATTGGTTTCAAAGGAGATTAGCCTTTATTTATAAAGGGATCTTAGGTGTAAGTTATATTATTTTAAAAAATATCGGTGTGCTTTAAGTATAATGTAGAGTGTGCACCGAAGTTTTTTCCAAGGAACGCGAAATCTCCTCCAACATTTTCTGCTATACTAGCTATACAGTCTTCGAATAAATGCAGAAACGGAATAAATGTAGGAGACATTTGTGATTTTCGTAAGACCAACAACTTCAGGAAATCCCTTTAAGTCAGCTAAAAGAGCAACACAAATCCTTAATTCCTTTAGAAATTTCTGGTTCTACAACCTTTTTTATAGCTACTTCGTGCTAATTTAAACCAAGTAATCAGTCCAGAATAGAGGCGCTGAAATTCTTTACCGCCAGGTACAACTCATAATAACAAAAAGCTTACTACTACTTCATCGAGACCTTCTAGAAGAAATATGCTGGTGCTAAGGTACAACAACGTTTTGCTATTTATCCTTTAATTATCTTTTTGAACCACTCCCTTTGAATATTGCACTCACACTTTTAAACAAAGCTTAATTACAATTATGAAATAAAATCAAATAATTGCCATAATTAGCATTCCACTCACCTCATAGTCGCAATTCCGCTGTGGCCTGGGCCGACTCCAAATCATTTTTCACAATACACTGATACGTTCCCTTGTCCTCCTTCGTAATGGACGTAATGCGTATGTACTCTGTGGAGGGTAAACGAACGCGCGCACTGGAACGCAGTGGCTGACTATCCTTCAGGCAAAGGACACTCTATTTTGGAAAGCCCGAAATGCCAAATCTAATGAAAAGAACCATATCTACGATTAAAGCTACACAAAAACGCCAATTACTAGGATAATTGAGCAAAATTTAAATGTGCCAACTTTTTTTCTAATCCTGGAAAAATTTGTCAAAGGTTAATTTCCGGAATAGCCTTCAATGCGGGTAGTGATTATTGTTTACTATGTTCTTCTTCTTAATTGGCGTTGGCGCCGCTTACGCGATTATAGCCGAGAAAAACAACAGCGCGCCAGTCGTTTCTTCTTTTCGCTACGTGGCGCCAATTGGATATGCCAAGCGAAGACAGGTCCTTCTCCACTTGGTCCTTCCAACGGAGTGGAGGTCTTCCTCTTCCTCTGGTTCCCCCGGTGAGACCGCGTCGAATACTTTCACAGCTGAAGTGTTTTCGTCCATCCGGACAACATGACCAAGCCAGCGTAGCCGCTGTCTTTTGATTCGCTGAACTATGTCAATGTCGTCGTATATCTCGTACAGCTCATTGTTCCATCGAATGGGATATCCGCCGTGGCCAATGCGCAAAGGACCATAAATCTTTCGCAGAAATTTTCTCTCGAAAACGTCGAGTCATCCGTTGTTGATATTGTCCAAGCCTTTGCACCACATAGCAGGACGGGAATTATGAGTGACTTATAGAGTTTGGTTTTCGTTTCTCGAGGGAGGACTTTGCTTCTCAATTGCCTACTCTGTCCGAAGTTGTTGGTGGTGTTTACGCTGGTTCCAAGATAGACGAAATTATCTACAACTTCAAAGTTATGACTGTCAACAGTGACGTGAGAGCAAAGTCGCGAGTGCGACGACTGTTTGTTTGATGACAGAAGATATCGTCTTGCCCTCGTTCACTACCAGACCCATTTGTTTTGCTTCCTTTTCCAGTCTGGAGAAAGCAGAACTAACGGCGCGGGTGTTGAGGCCGATGATATCAATATCATCGGAATACGCCAGCAGTTGTACAGCTCAAATTATTTTCTCCAGCAGCAGATTGAAGAAGATGCGTGGTAGGGAGTCACCTTGTCTGAAACCTCGTTTGGTATCGAACGGTTCGAAGAGCTCCTTCCCGATCGTGACGGAGCTTTGGGTGTTGCTCAACGTCAGTTTACACAGCCGTATTAGTTTTGCGGGGATACCAAATTCGGACATCGCGGGATAGAGGCAGCTCCTTTTCGTGCTGTCGAAAGCAGCTTTGAAATCGACGAATAGGTGGTGCGTGTCGATTCTCCTTTCACGGGTCTTTTCCAAGATTTGGCGCATGATGAATACCTGGTCGGTTGTTGAATTGCCAGGTCTAAAGCCACACTGATAAGGTCCAATCAGTTTGTTGACGGTGGGCTTTAATCTTTCACACATTACACTCGACAGACCCTTATATGTCATGTTGAGGAAGCTAGTCCCACGGTAGTTGGCGCAGATTGTGGGATCTCCTTTTTTATGGATTGGGCATAGCACACTTAAATTCCAATCGGGTGGCATGCTTTCGTCCGACTATATTGTACAAAGAAGCTGATGCATGCTCCTTATCAGTTCTTCGCCGCCGTGTTTGAATAGCTCGGGCGGCAATCCCTCGCCCTGCCGCTTTGTTGTTCTCCAGGCGGGCAATTGCTGTTCGAGCCTCTTCTTAGTTGGGCAATGGAACGTCTGCTCCATCGTCATCGATTGGGGAATCGGGTTCGCCTTCTCCTGGCGTTGTGCGCTCACTGCCATTCAGCAGGCTGGAGAAGTGTTCCCTCCATAATTTAAGTATTTTCTGGGCATCGGTGACTAGATCACCTTCGGGGGTTCTACAAGACTACTATCTACAAATCACTAAAAAGGGTTTCCCGGAGCGGTAGTTTGAGTTTGCTGAATGACCAGAATTCAGAAGAATCAATGCGGGATGCGGATTATCGTTGTGCCTAATTTTACGAATACCTTCGGTCGGGAGGAATTCGAAGTGCACCACAACTCAAAAATCGAAGAAAACTGTCAACATAACTTTAAGTTTCGACCAGATTGGATTCGGCCGATTCAGCCGACTGGTCGCCTATGTCCGACTCTTAAGCATTAATCCATGTCTCATCGCCAGTAATAATACGTGTCATGACATCTTGAAAGAAGGACAGCACAGACGTTAACGCGACGCAATTTCTTGAAAACAATTTCATTCTCTCACTTTCCTAAGTCCCAAATGATCTCCCATAGTGGTACTCCTTCCGATATTCCAACAATGCCAGTAGATGTCTGATGGTTAGTCGTAAGTATTAGTTGACATAGAACTAGGAGGCATCTTTTTTGGTAATGTTGCGCCTAACTACTAAAAATTGATAAAATTGGGCAGTACTTCATATAACCCGCATACTCCTAATGTAAACATTCTCGAACTTTTCGGTTGACTTCCCATGCACCTATTATACGAATTTCGGAATTCATTCGTCTTTCATTCGTGACTTATCTTAGTAAAACGCAGATCATGAAATTCAGAGATATACTCGTATTTTTCTGGTAATGCTAAGTTTTAATACCAAAATCGAAAAATCGGGACAATTATGCCTTCAGCCTCCAGTTTGAGTTGCTTTATACCGTATATATTGGATGACAGAGGTTGATTGAAGGTTTTCTATAGGGTTTCTATGTTTAACTATGTCTGCGCTAACAGAAGAAAGTCGGTTCTTTCTATATCTTTCGGAAATAAATAGGTTTTGCTTCATTTGAGAAGGAAAAATTTAATCTAAATTGTATAGAATGAGGTCTCATTCACAAAATAATTATATCAAATTGGGCGCCTTCCTGTTATGATAGACATAAGCAGTTATTTCACGTATCTACATCTGACCACTATTTGGTATGAAGTCAGAAAGTCCCGTGTCGGTTATAATAGGCGTATGTTGTTGCCGGCATCCTGCTTGCCGAAGCATATTAAAATACTGAGTATCAATTTACTCGAGCGTATCAACTGTAACATGGGCATATATGAGTCTGCGTGTGGACAAGACAAAAACTGTCTCAACACATTTTTATCACAAATAATAAATGTAGCATACAAAGAGGAGCTTACTCCTAATAACCACGTAGCGCTCCTTTTTCCCAAACCAATAGGCTCGCTTGAGTATTTCCACTGTCGCCCGAGTTTCTTTCCGGCTCTATGCCACACAAACTCACTCGCACATGACCGCACAAAATCTCACATTTTCTATATTTGTTTGTTTTTCGCTTTACTTGGGTCACTTTTTCTTCTTCTTTTGTTGTAATTTGTTATGTCGTTCTGGCGTTTAGGATTTCTGCTTCTTAATTTTCTGCCTTTTACATTTTCTCTTTGTGTTTTGCTTAGCACAGTTGGTTTCCACGGTTCCAACGTGCAATGGGACAGTTGCAGCAGTCATGTGTGTTAAATTATTTCCCTGCTTGCTCCTGACATGGTTGTCCTTACTCTTCGCCAACTACTGTAGTTGCTGGTCGGTTGGGTTTTGTCTTAGCTTGGATTGATGTGCTGTCGAGCTTGTACGCAAATATGCACGGCATTCCCTTCTAAACACTTCGTCACATGCATACATTGCTTTGTGTGTCATGTGAGCGAAGGTGGCGGCATTTGAGTCTGCAGTGGTTATGAGAGCTGCCTCATATTTTCTGCACTCATTTTTATGTTGAACTCTGAACTCCCCACATTCATTTAAATTTTGTTAATTTTAATTTTCTACAGTTATTTCATTAATTTAAGGTGCCTTTGGTTTCTCAAAAAGGAAAGAGATCATTTTAAATATAGTAGTCATTGTGGGGGAGCTGGTAATATATCTTCGATCACTCATAACTTGCACTGTCGTGCCTTTTTAATATGTTCACATCGCAGTAAACTCGAGTTAACTGCCCATTTAGCATAATAGTAAGCATAATGGTCATGGCGGTATTATAGGAAACTGCACGGCTTAGTAAATAGATAGGGAAGGTACTTCTGTTTTACTAACTGTAGAATGGGAACTCCGTTTCCTGTGGTTCGTTCGTGTTAAATACTCAGCAAGCGTTGGGAAACTATTAGCAGCCATTAAAAGTCCAGTGAGTGCATTGCACACAGAAAAGTGTTCGTCTTCTTCTTTAGTGGCGTAGACATGGCTTACGCGGTTATAGCAGAGTTAACAACAAAGCGTCAGCCATCTCTTCGATTCGTGATACCAATAATCCTTCTCCACCTGATCTCTCCAGCGGAGTGGAGGCTTTTTTCTTCTTCTGCCTCCACCTTCGGGTACTCAATTAAATTGGAAGCAAGGGTGTTCTCTTCCATCCGCTGACCTCGGCAGCGTAGCCGCTGTCTCATAATTCGCTAAACTATATCAATATACGGGATATACGACGATCCCGTACAGCTCATTATATCATCGTCTGCGGTACTCACCATTGCCAATGCGCAAAGGACCATAAATCTTCCGCATTATTAATTATTTTCAATGATATAGCTCTCAATAGTGACATATAAGTCAAAGTCCTCGTTCATAACCAAACCAATAAGCTTCGCACACACGTTTTAGTAACTGTTGAAGTTTTAACTGAACACTGTCTGTCACTGTCAGCATTAATGCGATATGATTACAACCCTTAGCAAATGCCAGTTGCAACAGCTATTTGGAAGAAGATGATATAGTGTTATCTCAAGTATAATCAAAACAAGGCAACATTATCTCGGATTTCATATTTTTAAAATCCAAGTGAAATAGTCGACATATAACTAAAGCACCTAAGCAGAGCGAAGCGATAACTGACGTTCAATCAAAGAAATTTTTCATCTGCCTTTAGAAAGAACTGTACATAATACTCTTGGTGTATTACTGCCACCATGTAGCGTATCAACCATATAATTTTATCTATACTACTTGTTATGTTCGCAGTTGGAGTTCCTTTAGCCATAATTGGTGGATGAATGTGTGCTAGTTGATTGAGGACTGATTTACTTACCTAATAAAAATATTTGAATTGGATTAATATTCATAAAAGGAGACTTGATTCAAGACTGAAACCTTTGTGAAGGGCATGTCAATGCTCACTGACCCCGAATAACTAACTCAGGTATGTACTAGGTATGTGGTTATCTTGGTACAGTGTTGTCCAAGTCATTAACAACACTTTTATGCAATTGATTAGCATATATTTGCGGAAAGGAAACCGTAAAGTGTTAGGCAGGTGCTTTCAATAGTCAGCTCCCATTCTCGAACTAAATAATATTCTTCATTCCTCATCTCGACTATCCTCACAGGCAAAATTTACAATATGCAAAAAACCCAAGCCAAAAAAAAAATCTCTGGCAAAGAGATAGAGTTTGAATATCAAAAGACCGAAGAAAGTTATTCGACGACAAAAAAATGAAAAAAATAACCAAAAAATAATTATTTGATTACAGAGTTCATAAACCCAAAACCTCAAAACGATATACGCAGCAATATATTTATATCTCATCCTTTTCAAGCTAAATACGACTCTTTTCAAAAAGATGGGCCAACTTCCAGTTACCTGAAGGGAAGATGTACATTCCTTTCAGTGAATAGTTAAGTTGACAATCACGCTCGCTTTATACGTTCTAATTTCCCATTGAAGATAGTTTTTCCGCTCTATTTTTTTTAGCTTAAGTTAACGTAAAGAGAAACTATTGCACATTTGAAAATTCTAATTGCTCAAAGATGGATCTCCTGGCTTCTTCACCTTTTCCTCCACATAAATATATAAATTAAACGTAGATCAGCTATCATTTTACCGAGAAGAGAAGACCTTCGGCATTAGCTATGAAAATATTTTCAAGACAGATCGTTCTAATTTGTGGATTAATTGCATAAAATAATATAAGAAAGACAAGAAAGAAATGCTGGATCCGCTGCAATAATTCTCTAAGCTATTATTAAATTTTTGACACTCTTTTTGTCTAATTTAAATCTGCTTCGATTGCATTGTCAATAGCTTTCCATTCCACGCTGTTTCCAAATTCGGCATCCCGTATGAAACCAAACTGATATGCAAAATGACGTTAGCCACAATTATCAGCACCGTAAAACTAGTGAAAGAACTCGCCGAGCCATTCGATACCAGAATATTTTTTAAATAGGGTGATTTTTCTTTAACCTAATGACGGAAAAACTGATAAGCGCCTCTGACGTAAGGCGCAGTGCACCATCTAATCTAAAAGTATAATGCAAACGGGGTACGCAAATAATATTGACATCTTAAACAACAAAACCGTCAGCGCAACCTTTCCTAGCCAAGAAGAAGAAGCGAACAAAGTTGGTGTTGTGGGGAACGTGGTACAGTGAAATACCTAGAGACCATAGATTCCTTAATTGGGAACTACATCGCTTTTTACAGCTATTAATTTGAAGTGAAGGACTTTGTATATCGCGAAATAAAAATAAATTCCACCAACAATCTAATTAAATATCGAGCAATCAAGATTAATTCTTACATTCTTTGTTTAGATGAACAAAATAAACTCTTATCATTCCTGTCGTACTATACGGCGCAGAAATATGGACGAGGACGAACTGAGATGGCACGCACTTGGAACAAACGAGAAAACTCTTCTCGGCAGATCTTTTAACAGTACCGTTATATGGGAAGTGAGCAGGGTTATCCTCCGATTTCATCCATTTTCACACTGTATGTAGAAGTTCTTTTAAGATTTGTACTTAGCAAAATTGGTTGTTATAGCTCAAGTCGTTTAGGATGTATAGCATGTACATTAAACGTATTAGAGGATGGAGCACGCCCACTTTTAAAAACATTTTTGCCCACATGTGCCCCTTACCACTGCGATCCCCCGCACTATATCTATATTGCAACTTCATATCTTAATTTAGTGCTTTGCTATGTCACTTTATATGCTTTCGGTTAAACGTGATTTGTGGGCGTGGCAGTAGTCCGATTACGCCCATCTACGAACTCGAAATTTTTTGTACTAAAGAACTCACATAGCAAGTTTCATCGAGAGATCTCAATATTTAATCAAGTTACAGCTTGCACGGATGGACGGACGTACGGGTTTCAACTTTTTTCGTCATTCTGATCAATTATGTACTTATATATAACCCTAATCTCGCTTAGTTTTAGGTGATACGAACAACCGTTAGGTGAACAAAATAATACTCTGTAGCAACTGCTTGCAAGATAATACACTAATTATAAAAATAGTAAGGGACCGAAAGTAATCGGCGTCGAAGGCAAAGACAAACCTGTAAATCCATTTGTAGTAGAGCAAACAGGAAGAGAGTACACCCTTCAGCTACCCTTAGATTGACCAAAATATCTACCAAATGTATGTTCGTAACTGACATAACTCTATTCAGTTTGCAATGAAACACTGTCAATATTTTGCACAACACTGTATAGAGGTAAAATAATACTTGAAACGCTGGTAAAAATGATTATGGAGAGAAATTGCAGAATATCGACTCATTTCTTCAGCTAAATTCAAAATTTTGTTCACTAAATTTTTATTTATTATAAATATGACAAAAATATATATTTCTGTTTTTGAGTTACGCCGTTCTTGTGTCAAGCATTTAATACGTAAAACACGCAACTAAAATGTACATGCTTGACTATCAACAAACTAAATGCCGTAAGGTGAGATCAAGCGTGGATGGCTTTAGCGATGCGATAGCCACTATTTGTTGTTAACATTCTTTTTGCTGCAGTTCACTTACCAGTCAATTGAATTTTGCCCACATTGCTGCTCACAATGGAGTCCTGCGTCAACTTGTGATGGGTGCGGCAGCGATAAACTTTGTGCGCGTCGGAGTGAGTGATGTTGTACACCAGACGTTCTCCGGTCGATAGCATACGATTTTTCTTGTACAAAGAAGCGATAAAACGAAATTTGCAGAAAGTTTGAGGTACAGCGGAAATGTGGTGTGGAAAAATGCATTCGTTTATTTTATTTTAGTGCTGCTTTTATTTGTTGATTCGTTGTCTAACTTTTTCCACTACATTTATTATATTTACTTAACTACAACTACACACGCTCACCACATCCGCATTCCTAATGATACAGGTCACACACATGTGACTCGGTATTTAAATAGCTTTGGTCGGTCGTGGCAAATAATAATTATAAAGTTTTCAACAAGGATATGTGCAACGAGCTGGCTCAAAGAAGGATAGTCGAAGGGCGAATAAGCTCTTGGTCGGTGCGGGTGTTCCATACTGAAACTCCAAACTTTCAAATCTCGTAGCGCGAGAGATGGAAGTCTGAAGCTGTAGTGAGGAAGAGGAAACGGGCTGTTGACTACTGCTGGCTGGTTGCGCTTTTGTCGATGGCACTCCTGCTTCGGCGTTTTTCACTAAATCTACATACATATGTTATTGTAGACTAATGAAAAGCAAATAGTTGCGCACACTAAATTTTGACAGTGGTTCGACTCCTTTTTTTTGGAATTGCGACCTTGAGGACCTATGTTGGTTACCGATAAATTAATTTCAGAGCATATTTTCACTAACAGGTTACCAACTTCCCTAGAAAAAAATTTAACTACCCGCTGCAATGTAAACTCAAGGCTATCGTATCATACGCAAAAGCCAACATATTTTTCTTGAATGCCCATAAAGAGCAAACTCATCGAAACAATGTATCCTCGAAGGAACACGTAATCTACGTTAGGTCCTTTTAATGGGATTGGATAAGGCGAATAATGTTTGAACCTATATTATTCTGTAACGCACGAGCGGATACTGATAAATCTTTTGGGCATTTCCCAAACAAATGTGTTACTAGTAACGGTTCTTCACATTCACGTATTGAGCTTTTTTTTAACCATAACGATTTATTGGGGTTAATTGTCATTTATTGTATATATGACTTCTCTTATCGGGACTTCACTGGATTTGGATTTTGAATAAGCAAATGTTTTTTTCCTACTCACCTCCTTCAAGCGATGGATATATATTGAAATTTGGTTCCTGCAGCCATGATGTTACCGTTACATATTCCTTAACAAACGACGGTATATTACATTTAATTAACACATTGCTACCAATAAAACCTCCTGCATTTTGCACTTCCGGTTCATAGCGCTGATTTACAACTGCAAATAGAAAGGAAATAAAAGAAAAACTTTGTAAATGCATTAATTACTCAAATTACAACAACAAGAGATCAAACTATCTAATAGCACATTACTGAAGAAAACGTACCGGCACCGCTTCCCGACTATCAACGGCCGATTCGATATTCTTCACGCTTCTTTACATAACACGTTTAAATAAAAACAATTCAAATTTGCAGTCGAATGAGTGAACATCTATTAGAGTAGCGAAGTTAAAGATATCGCAATTATCTCCAAAATTTGTCCACAAGACTCACTGATGCACTGCACCGTTGTGGTTTAGTCCATGTAGTTGGTTGCTACAACTGAGTTCAATTTGTCCATTCCTCTATTAAAGTCATTGAGTTTGAATGACTACTAAATTGACAAAAGTTCCTTGAAATATTGTAAGTATAATTGTACTTATAAGCACATATTCACAGCACTTTTTGGGATTGTTATAATATTGATTAGGAGGACATTTGCATTCAAAAAAAAGACATTAAGTCACAATATAAATGGTATAAGAAATTCCCGGCTACAAATAATTATCATACCCCCCTGTACCCACTTTAGAACAGGAAGATATAGGCAATTTTTTTTACACTTGAACAAGGATAAGCTTTTATAACAATACTTCGGATACTTGAAGATATCGTGACAAATATAAAATATTCCTGTAAAAAGCTTGCATTTTGATCGATCAATTTCAGTTTCTTAGGGAGAAAAGGGCGTGTGCAAAATTTCATAACGATATCTTAAAAACGAATGGAAAATAATATATGTATATATTATAACGGGTGATTCAATAGAGGTACTTTTTTGAAAAGCTTTTTGTTGACAGACCACGCATGGCTCGTGTCAAGCTGTTACATTACTTTTGTTCAGTAGAGTTTAGCATTTCATCATGAACAAGTTTTCGCCTGAACAATGTTTACAAAAATTCACGTTTATAAAGAATGTTTTTCGCGCACTTCGATCAATTTATGGTCAATATAATCGTCCTGCCGAGCTTACTATTCGCAACACCATCACCCATTTTGAGACCCAGCAGTCAATATTGAACAATATTCGTCAATGGCGACCGTTATCGCACTATGATATCTTGTGATCTCGGTGACATTTGGTTTTAACACGTTTTGGGCCGGTTGATTGGCCGCCAAGAGTATGTGGTATCATACCTTTAGATTTTTTTCTGTGGGGATATGTAAAGGTTAAAGTCTATGTGAATAATTTCGCTTCGATTTAGGTCTTGGAGCTAAACATCATGGGTGTCATTAACCAGTCACCAGTCAAAATACTAGAACGAGTCATGGGAAATTGGACTAAATGGAAGGACCATATCTGAGATGCAGCCGCGGCCAACATTTGAAAGATGTAAGCACCAGAGAATGTTCTTTCGAATGATAATAAATATTTCCCATTGGATTTCAAGTTTCTGTGTTTTTTCTTTAAAAAAGTAGGGAGTCTCGAAATGGAGCACCCTGTAGAATCTCTGACATTTTCTTTGGTTGTTAAAAACTTCGTGAAAAACTTATGTCAGTCAGTTTTTGCTTTCTCAATGAGAAATTTTACTGCCTTTACATCATTAGTCAAGCGGGAAAATGTTTCTTATGATATATAGTAGATAATATTCTTCGTGAACATATAGATAGAAAAAACGTTCGTTGATATATAATAATTATTATAAAATCACCAGGATGTCCACGAGTGATTTATAATATCTTCGACATTGTTCTGAGATGACTCTTAATTCTCATTTCTACAAAACATGAATTGTTTTAGTGGTCAAGAATCGGTGAAAGAGGTTATTTACTCGGAAATATTATACTTACAAGTAGCCTCAAATAATCCACATAGACCTTCTGACGCTCTAACTGCATGTTTAAAAAAATAATTTTTCTAATGACATGCGGTAATACATGTTTGTTAAAGGCTATTATGGTTAACATCTTGAGCTCTGTTAACCTTTCGCGAACGCACTTACATGTTTGTACATACATATGTGTTACTAACACTGGCCTACAAAGTGCAGCCGCTTGAGTAGGCAAATATTACCCATTTAAGCCGTTTTAGAATGCATGAAATAAACCTTCAACTCGATGGCGGGTACAAGGGTTTACAGATAGCAACCAATCCTGCAGCTCTGGTAAGTTGCTCCTTCCCCGATTTCATCACACAAAATACTAAATACCACGTATGTAAGTGCTCTTATTACTCTTCCTTTATTATCTTTTTTATTTTTCTTCGTTTTTCTACGAAATGGGTGTATTTCAGCAAGGATATGAACGCCATTCTAAAAGTGGCAGTTCTGCAACATTTTGTTAAAATTGTGCCAATGCCAAATGCCAAACTGTAAGATTACAAGTGCTTGCATTCTCATAATATAATCATGCTAATGTTTGTTTTGGTGCGTATGCTGCTGGAATTAAACGCACATCCATGTGTAAGTATGTAAGTGGTGCAAGATATATTGTTGCACAGACATGGTTAAATTAGAATACTCTACTAAATCTAAGCTTAAAATTTAGCTTTGAATTATTAAATATGCCCTTATATCTCTTATTCACCTTATGGTAAATTATGTATCAACTACATTAATATTAGTATTGGAAGATCTGTTTCTGGAATCTCATCTGCATAAATAAAGTTTATCGAACTAAACTCCTCATACAAATGCCAGGTGTGACGTGGGAGTCCTTGTAGTGTTTAATAGTTCTTACTGATTTTTAAACCCCTCCCTATAAAATATAGACATCTATAAATCGTGAGTCGATTTAGCCATGTTCAGTTTTCCGTCTGTATAATAGTCCCTCAGTATGTGATGGAATATAATGCGGTAAAGTTATGCTTCTTGGTAAGCAGTTAAAGTTGTATGGCTATACTAAATTTCTCCTCTTGCGTCCTCGCCGTGCATCCTGGAAACGTGAGAAACGCTTTTATAAGATTTGGTAGCCAACTCGGTACCGCTGAAAAGGAGGAAGTTTTAGTAGAATCAATTAGATATATTCGGTTTAAGGCTTTACTGAAGTCTAATTGCAGTAACTGCTTAATCAAAGATGCGGTTGTGAGCGGGCCTCGGTTTTGAAATAAGCGGCTTGCTATATAAATGTGAATAAACTTTATATTACTCTTCTATACGATGAGTTTGGGGCCCGCCACAAACGACTCCCAATGGAAAAGAAGCAACAGCTTCGGATGAAGGCGACTACAGGAGCAAACGTAATAAGGTCTATGTTTTAGGGATATTCGTATGCGTTTTTTACGTTTGCTTATTCAAAGTATACATTTGCCACAATTGAGGGATGTGACCAGCCTTTTCAACTGGGAGGATCTGAACCGCCATCTGAACTGGAACTGGAAGATCCGGTCCCTAAATTGGACCCTGGGCAGCCTACCTTGTAATGTTGCGGTCGACTACAATACGAGCGGCGTGGGATAGATATTGAGAGTTGAAGAGGGAGGGAAGATGCATATACAGAAAAAAAGGAAACGACCAAAGTGGTGATCCAGGGGCTAATATTTAGAACATATTGGTATTATAAAAGGAACACTTCTCCAGACTGCTAAACGGTAGTGGAATCGCATTATCTGGAGATAGCCTAATCTGTGACGATGGAATAGATGTTCCATTGTCCGACTTTGATAAGTTTTTAGTAGCAACTAAATGTCTGCGGAATAACAAAGCGACAGGGTCCTATGGATTACCCCCCGGGCTATTGAATTACGGCTTAGAAAAACTAATGTGGTGCATGCATCAGCTTCTTTGCAAAATATGGATGAAAATGCTTTCAGCCCTATGATTCCAAGCTAAGTGTGTTCGAGAGAAAGGATACAGATAGTGCGATGTTGTTAAATCGGCTATAACCGCGTAAACGGTGTCTGTGCCAATAAAAAAAAGAAAAGCCGCTCAGTTTTTGAGATGTTGGTTCTTACGTTCTTTTCGCCGGCGGTACCGATGATTCGGACCACTACAACATATAGCATAAACTAAAAGCTATTAAAATCATATTTTCAAGACATTCGGCATGGCTTATTGCCTAAGGTAATGATACAATCTCCGAAGAAACAATTGTTTCCAAACTCAACGATCGGGTTCTAGTTCTTCCAAAAACATACAATCTTAAAATAAGTCTTGTTGAAAGTTGGATCAACAATTTCATTTGATGAAACTGACCAAAACGCTTATTTTGGTCTTTCTGAAGTTTCTTGGTTTTCTTTATGTACTGAATTCTTACAGCTAGCTTAGCTTAGCTTTAGGAAACTCTGCGGTAATGCAGCAGCATCAACTCTGGAGGTAGTCTGTTGCCGTATTCGGATAGTTAGAAACAACAAACAAGCGCTGCAGCAATGCACTTTTCCCATAATAGGCAACGTCAGACCTACGCAAACATAACAACTCCCGCATAATTGAAAATGAGTATTTATACATATGTGTGTGTACGTGTGCAGATATATAAACACAAACAACGCAGAACCTAATTGCATCCTTGCACGTTTCGAGGCGGGCAACCGAATGACCAAACGACGTGGGAGGCAAACTCACTTTCATCGCTGTGATTTGAATTTCTGGCTCGTCAACTGCAGCAGTGGAGCAATAAAAACCACACGTTGTATACAGAATAACAACCAAAAAGCTAAAAAAAACGGAAAATCGTAACGCTATGTGAATGAAAAGCAGTGAATAGGACGCACCGACATCGTCTAATATATGTACGCCTACTGTCAACTCCTGCCCACTTGACCACCATCACCGCTGTCACCATCACAACGCTTCACATTCGACGGGTGTGTTTTCAGCATACAAGCGGATAAGCGAGCAAAAAGCTTTACTTTACACTGATAATGCAGTATATATGAGCAGACTGCGATAATTTCAAAGGTTCATAGTTCGATAGCCCTAATACCGCAACAGATCTTTAGTACCGATTCTGACGAATCGAACCCCTTGTTAGTTTTAACCGCATTTAAAATATGTCGCTGTTGAGTGATGAAAGGAAACGCTGTATTTTCCCGGAAAATCTGCGCCGAAGATTGTGAACTGCCGTATAATGAATGCCAACCATTTCTAAGATGCATTATGTATAGTATATAAAGGGTGATTTTTTAAGAGCTTGATAACTTTTTTAAAAAAAAAAAACGCATAAAATTTGCAAAATCTCATCGGTTCTTTATTTGAAACGTTAGATTGGTTCATGACATTTACTTTTTGAAGATAATTTCATTTAAATGTTGACCGCGGCTGCGTCTTAGGTGGTCCATTCGGAAAGTCCAATTTTGGGCAACTTTTTCGAGCATTTCGGCCGGAATAGCCCGAATTTCTTCGGAAATGTTGTCTTCCAAAGCTGGAATAGTTGCTGGCTTATTTCTGTAGACTTTAGACTTGACGTAGCCCCACAAAAATAGTCTAAAGGCGTTAAATCGCATGATCTTGGTGGCCAACTTACGGGTCCATTTCTTGAGATGAATTGTTGTCCGAAGTTTTCCCTCAAAATGGCCATAGAATCGCGAGCTGTGTGGCATGTAGCGCCATCTTGTTGAAACCACATGTCAACCAAGTTCAGTTCTTCCATTTTTGGCAACAAAAAGTTTGTTAGCATCGAACGATAGCGATCGCCATTCACCGTAACGTTGCGTCCAACAGCATCTTTGAAAAATACGGTCCAATGATTCCACCAGCGTACAAACCACACCAAACAGTGCATTTTTCGGGATGCATGGGCAGTTCTTGAACGGCTTCTGGTTGCTCTTCACCCCAAATGCGGCAATTTTGCTTATTTACGTAGCCATTCAACCAGAAATGAGCCTCATCGCTCATCGGACACGGACGCGAAACACATTTCGAACCGAACACTGATTTTGGTAATAAAATTCAATGATTTGCAAGCGTTGCTCGTTAGTAAGTCTATTCATGATGAAATGTCAAAGCATACTGAGCATCTTTCTCTTTGACACCATGTCTGACATCCCACGTGATCTGTCAAATACTACTGCATGAAAATCCTAACCTCAAAAAAATCACCCGTTATAAACCGACTAGAGAAGGTTAGGCCCGGCGCCATATTTTGCCCATAAGGTGGACTTCACTTTATTTCCATATTTAATAAAAATAGTAGTAGTTGAGGAATCATTGGGCCAAACATATCGAGATAAAAGGGACATATTTTAGTATATAAATTGCCATTTTTTAAAGTGTTTGTGTGCTCTTGTACACTAAATACGTACTTAACGGACCGCCTTCGTGAGTGTTCGTGGGCGCTGGTGTAGAAGGTGAAAACCTTTCACCTTTGTTTTGGCAATAACATCCCAAGCGAAGTGCTCGGTGTGCTCTGCTCGACATAGCTATCCTCCATAAAATTCTCTCTACACAATTCCACAGTTGCCCAGGTGAATTTCGGTACTAAAGTTTGGTAAAATAGCACCTAGAAGCAGAGAATGCTCACTTTCCTTGCGGCAATCTTCGACTAACACGATCAATGCATTCCACATAGCCACAGCGGTGGTGCATTATATTTGTTGTTTAAATATTTTTGTCAATCAGAAGAAGTGGATGTTGTGGATTGTAGTAGAATATCTTTTTCACCGGTTATGGTCATAATATTGTACCTTCAAAGCGTCAACTTGCTAAAAAACCAGCTTTGAAAAAAAGTGCGGCAAAAACGAAGGAACTAAACTGCACAAAGCCAGGATCAAAGAGGATTGGATATTTTTAAGTTAATCTGGAATTCAACTCTTCGGTTCAGATGGAACAATAATGTCTTCCAATTTTGAACACTTCAATAATAAGTTGTCAAATGTACCGCTTTTCTTATCATTGTGCTGGAAAATTGGCCTTGGTTGCTGGAAATGTTAACGAAATTAATTACCAACAGCTCTTGCAAGACAACTTGGTCTCTTAGTTGTTTTTGAACATTGTTACCACAAGAGGCTTGAATAGTATATATCAACTAGTATCCGGTAGTTCATTTATTACTCATAGAATTGCGTATGAATGGGCTAAAGATGGATGTAATTCATGCTATAGCTTTGACTCAACACAAGATATTAGAAGATAGATAAACAAACTACTTTAATAACTAAACGGTCTCCAAACGAGGCTAATGCTTAAAACAGAGTCGAATATGAAACCAGAGTACCATTTGTATCGAATTTAGAAGTCCCTATTCCAATAAAAATAAGTCTAAGTCGCTCTTAAATAATCCCTTTCGACCACGTACGTTTTTAGACTGTCTACAGTAAATTTTCTTAGAAAACCCAGTTAGATTTTTCTGGTTTGTCAAGAATCTTTGAAGGTACAAGATGGAGATCACATTTAAGGTGGGTCAAATTCTTAATTATGTTAATGCCAATCACGCACTTTGGCTAAAAGGGAGTGATTGCCCACCAGTAGCTTGCTTTGGCCAATGGAAGAAGAATGGTGTTTCCTCTATATGGCAAATTATTTTGCTGGTGAACAATTTTTTCAAGAAATACTTGTGAAAAATGTCTTTCCTGGCTTTTCGTCCGTACGGATAAGGGAACTTTCAAATATATCTCTTCTTCCTTTTTTCCTAATATCAAAAATAGTTCTTTTCAATTGCAAACAAACGCCGCCAATACACAATACACAAACCCGAATTTGCACTAATAAATATTAGTGGCAGGAAATTTTGCCAAACCAAATTGTGGTATAGCCCTTGTAGTTCTATCTGGCTGAAAACTACTATACTGCTTGATATGAGAAGAACAAGCTTGAAAGTTTGCATCCAGATGAGTGTAATCAACATAAGGATATATGAGTGTTTTTCTGCATTTGAGCCCGCTGGACAGTAAAACCATTCGCAAAGATACTGCAACTGGAGTTGGTGTTATGCGTTATTAAAAATATATGGAGATAAGTATAGTTGCTACACAACAACAGCAAAAGGTAATACAGCAAACAATAGTATGTAAGTGTGTGATTGTATAGATTGTATGAGAAATTTCGAAGCTGTCAGCTTTACAATTTTCATTTTCACTCATCGAAAGAAAGCTTCCCAGCGTGTGTTTGTGTGGGTTGTTAGACTTCACTTTGACACAACTCGCCTTCATTCGGGCAAAATTTTTTTGTTTTTCCTACCTACACTGGCTTAATTTTCGGTTTGACATTTACTGTTACCAGCCCATAGCGTTCCTTCTGCCCATTTTTAGGCATACAAATTGTATGTCGCGTATACGCAGTGGCTTGCAGACATTGAAGTCTCCCGATATCACGTTATGTTGGTGTATAAATGGATGGGAATGTATGTGAATGCATTTTTAAATGAAAGCGTGAGTATGTAGAATGCCCAGCAATATAAGTAGAATCTGTGTAATTTACAAGTTTCTAATTATCGTTTATAAATGTGTGTAGATTGCTCGTGATGCATACTGCGGCACTTCAATTCGGTGAATTTATGTGTTTTAGTAAATTTAAAATTTAATAGTCCATTGATATAATAAAAAAGATTGTAGAGGATGTGAACCACTTTTTTTATTTCGAGCTTCGGGTAATTATTATCCCTTAAATGACGCAGGAAAAATCTGTAAACGTGATTGCTGAATTAAAAATTACTGCAAAAACCCGAATATAGATACAATATCTAGCAGTTATATATGTCATTTTACTAAGATACCGTCTTTTATGTAAATCTTTCAACAAGAGACTAAGCCTTAAGCATACCGAAAAGAGGCAGATCAAAAACCTTTTTCAATAAACAAATATTGTAGTTCAATTTATGGACATGAAAATACTTTTTCAAATCACGATTTTTTTAAATTTATTTATTCGTTCACATTATTGTTGTTGCCTTCAAAATATTCCCGCGTCGATATTATGCACGTATGCCAACGCTTCTACCAATAGTGAAAACGCTTTTTAAACTCGATTTTTGGGATAGTCTTTAGCTCTTTCAGTGATCATTACCTATCTTGTAAAACTACGTCCTTTTTTGTTCTGTTTATTTTTGGAATAAGTCACACGGAGGTTACGTAGCGAATATTTAGGCTGTGACATCGTTACGTTATTGCCTTTGACCAAGGATTCACTAAAAAATTCTTTAATTTATTTCTTTTTAGAAAGGAAAATCCCCAAGCTCGTAAAGTTAAATCTAACCATATTGGCTATAGCAGCTAAAAAAGTATATTACTTCATGCGCATTTACATTGTGACAAAAAAGCATCCGAAAACTGTAATTAAATTCCCTCGTAAATTATATTTCAAAAAATGTATATTGCTAAGTTTGTAGGACTTTTTTTAATTACTATGCCAATATGAGTGCGATCTTTTGACCAGCTTCTTAAGTCGTACACCTCAGTAGCGCGTTGTCATTTTTCAATTAAAATAGAATACTTGATAATTTATAACAAAATAGAATACTTGTGTATATCTAATCGAATTTCGTTATAGAATAGATGAGTTTTTAGTCACAATCTATATCAATATTATAAAAACAAATATGGAACTGCCAAGTCTGGGTGTAACCGAACATTTAATACTTCTGCAACTTGCAACCTTCACGAAAATTTTAGGAAATCTTGTTCATTTAATTTCTGTAAAATATCACACAACGGTTTAACCCAACCTGAATAGTTTAAATACAGGAAATGGACCGACTGATTTTAATATTTTTGACATTGCTCAGGTATGCTCGAGAATATATTTGAATGAAACTTGTTAAAATAACTAAAATAATTATAACTAATGTATGGGAGTTGGTAGTATTTTCTCGATTTTATCCATTTTTGTCAGTACTACTATAGTTAATATGCCGCAGATTAACAAAGGGCTCCCAGAGTTTCATAAAGAGTTTTCTCACACATTCTATATGAACTAAACTCAGCCGGAAGTTTGAAAGGTGTGATATTAGTTATATAGTTGAATGGTCAAATTTTCCCCCGATTTCATCTTTTAGGCACTTCGAGACACTGTTATGAGTAAAACCTGCTCTCTTATTCTCATTGAGATAACGCACATACTGGCCAATACACGCGGTATAAAGTCAAACATTGGCCGATATTTTCGGTAGAAGTCAACTACACACACTGGGTCCACATATTCAGTACCGATTGGCTTGAGGTGTTTCTTGTTAATTTTGGACAATTTTTGGTCATGAGGTTGCACACTTCCAAAGCACTATTCATGCAAAGTTCGAGATATATTAATTGATGTTTTATTTGTGCTTTATTTTCTTTGTGATATAGGATATCAGGAGAATATTCCGTAAATAATTAGGTTGATACCGGTAGAGTAGGTTCCGAAATATATATTTTCAACAAAATGTGGGCTATAACATGTCCATTAGACAAAGTTGATACCGCCTTCAATAACAACGTTTTTAAAAAAACCTTATATGGCGGGTGGCAGGATTTATTCTTCAATTTCACCTATTCTCACACTATCGTAAAAGGATTAGTTTGGAAAATAAAGACATTAAACTTATTAAGGATCGGGGCTATGCCCATTTTTAAAGGGTTTCAATTGGCAATAAGGAGGGGTATTGTGTTTCGTTTACCTAATTATCGTTATTTTCTAAACACATTTTGTATATTTCTTGAACTGTCAAGATATTCCCGTAATATAGCAATGCTCGTCTCAACTGATTAATATAACTCTGGTATAAATTGATCCTTAGCTCTGAAAAATTACCTATTAAGATGTTAGAGCTTGTGTTGTTGTACTAGTACTAATTTACAAGTGAAGTTTTAAAAAAGCAGTAACATTTTGACTTCCTGAAAGAATAAAAAAATACCAGTAATTCTACAAGAAAATATAATTTTGAAATAAATTCGAAGTTCAAATTTCAAGCGAAGTTATTAGAAATAAAGTTATTACAAGTAAGACACAAAAAATTTGCACCGAGTTTAAAAGTTTCCATCAAACACTTTCCAATATGAGAAAATTGTTTCACTAAAACTGTTGTCTGGAAAGTAATAGGACTGATTTTTTTCCGCCGTGACTGAACTGTCTGAGCGTGCGCGTACCTACTGGATTTGGTAGAGATAGCTAACGAACGATGGGCTGGTCAGTTTTCTCCGAGCACCTGGAGAGTGGTACAAGCCGAAAATGCAGCGTTCGTTAGAGCAGAGGTACGCGATTAAATTGAGGGTTATACTCGGTAAATCTGCGACAGAGACGTTTGATATTAAATGGTAAAGCAGGTTTATCATATTGCCTTAGTTAGAAGTGGTATGTTCTGGTGGCACTAGGCCTTTTTGGAGTGTCGGGAAGCGGTCGCTGATAAAGACCGTGCTGGGAGACCTACGACTTCGAAGAACACCGGCAATGTGACAGGTGTGCGCAATGTTTTGAACTCAGACCATCGACTAAGATTCGTTTAATTGCCCCGATGTTAAATTTATCAAAATTTGTTGTTCATGACATTGTGATGGAGCACTTGAACATGCGCAAGGTGTGAGCGAAGATGGTCCCAAAAGTGCTCACTGACATCCAGAAATTGCGGCGAGTGGAAGTGTGCCAAGAAAATTTGAACTTGTGTGAAAGCGATCCTAAAAGAGCTTATTTTGAAAGTTTTTAAAAAATTCTAACGATAAGTTCAATAATTTTTTTTTTTTTTTAATTGACTCAGTCCTATTACTCACCGAACAAACCCTGTAGGTCCACGCTTTCATAAAATTTTACTAGAACCATTTAAAAGATAAGAACTTCATACAAGCTTGTGTATTGTGTATGTGTATTACTTATATATCCTTCAGTGCGTTAAAAGCTACTTGAGTGAATGCACGCCCCGGTTTCAGAAAAAAGGTCGCTTTTAAGTAAACCCGAATCTATCCGATTCGTCTCTCTAACATTAAAATGGACAATGAAACCCTTATTGAGATTATAAATACGCAGTGTCAAAGTTGCTAAATTCTTTTTAATTATGTACACCCAAAAATGGTGAAAGCTTTAAACACAGGTCGAGGTGAACAAAAACAACTAAAATATACTAATAAACCAGCAAGCATATATCCGTAATTATTTAAGTATATTAGGATAGTACTATTTTTTGTAGAAGTCCACCCAATACTACTCTTATTAGTTATTTATGGTATGTACATTCATACGCGCAAGCTAGATTTTAATACATTATATTTATGAACAACGCAGACCTTTTATTCCATCCATACTTTATCCACTGCACTAGTTTTAGGAGAAGAGAAAAAAAAAACAAAAAACAAGTAAATTCGGGTGTAACCGAAAACTTCTTACTCATTATTTTATATATAATTTCAATATTATCACAAATTTATTAAAGTTTTATTGTGATTACTTCAATGATTTCTAAATTGTATACTGAAAGCGAAAGAAACAGGTGGAATTTATAAGTTTGTTGTAGCGGAATTAGGCGTGGCTGTCATGCCATTTAACCTATTTTCAAAGTATCTTATGGGAATGTTTAGGTAACCACATACCCCAAAATTTGATTGAAATTGGTCAAGCAATCCCTGTGATTTTTCAATTCGTCTATAGATTGTACTTTTTGTCCATACTACCATGGTGTGCCATGCCAAACAGCACCACCCTAATCGTTTTCATATGTACTATAGATGTGTAGATATGTATGTAAAGTTGCAACTTTATTAAATATATCTGCAGGCGTTAATCAGAATAATAAAAAAGAGCAAAATCAAACTTACAAGTATTTAAAAGAGGAAGGGAAAGAGTTTCATACTTAAAAAGGACGTTTAAAGAATTAAGCGGTTTGAGGTTGGAGCTTTCATAGTTGTCCTGTTTACGTGGTGCGCGCAACATTGTTGTTGGTTATGTGTTTCTTGAAATTAGGCAGCTTCCAAGAAGCATTAAACCCAACTATTATGATATACCAAGTACATATAATAAAGTAAGCGAAGCAAATAAAGTAAACTGTATGGAACGAAAAGAGGAAGGAGAGCGAGAGGTTCGAGTATAAAACGTAAAATAGTCAATAATCAACAAAAAAAAGTAGCGAAAGTTAACGCTGGAATGCGAGGCATACAAAAAATAATTAGGCGAGCTCTTGAGCTGTGTAAAATGGGTTAGAGTGTAGCATTTTAAAGCACCGGAATATATGCTACGTTTCTTGTCCGCGTTCTCTTGTTGTAGTGTGAGTAAGTTGTGTCCCTTTATTTATTTGTGTTTGTGAGTTTTTGTCCCTAACTTTTGACAACATAGCATTGCTTGTGTACATATATATGTAGCTACTTTACATATATGTAGATTCGCGTTTGTTTGTATATTACTTAAATGTGCTCATTTGCTTTTCAAAGAGGTCGATGTATTACTTTAGACGTTAAACCGGACTGAACCGCTCATTTTCGCTGAGCCTTAACACAGTTTTGCATAAGTGGCTACAACTGCCATATTGTAGCGCATAATTCTGGGTTTCTTATATATGTTTTCGCTGCTACTCCTTTCTACACGGTTTTCTTCATGGTTTCTACATGTATATGCACAAATATTTTGCGATCTTTTGCTGAAGTTCAGACTAATATACTAACTGAATCATATAACAGTATCGTTATATTTCCCTACATGTATAACTGCGGGCACTCGGAACTTACCACTATAATTTGTTAATTTTTGAACTAATTTTTTAATTTTTTCGGGATTGTTTTAACATATTTTTTTATGTTTTTTAGTAAATATATCGAGAACATGTTGTAAGTCTCTTAACCTTTCAAATTATTTAGTCTATAACTGGATGTGTGTTTTTGTTTCTAGTTTTTAACATTTTTAATAGATAACATGTCACCAACTTATTTCTAAGTAAAAAAAATCGATATCTCAGAAGTTGCCGCTACAAACTGTTGCCAAATATGTGCTGTACTTGAAAATTTCGAATGATAAATTAGACAATAATCGTTGGTTAATTTCTTCGAGTGAAACCACAAGAACATCTGATAGAGAGCTGTATAAAACAATTTAGGTAGTAAGTATCTCAACTGACGCCACACTGTGTGCAGAAGCCACTGAATAGAGTGCTTCCCTTTGTTTACATTCAACATTTTTAGGCTCTTATAATTTTACACAACAAAGCTTAAGGGTATTATATCTCCACACATACTTAAACAGTTAGGTCAGTACATATCCAAATTAAAATTACACCGTAAGGCCATATTTACATTTTTCTAAAATTTTCCAAGATGCCTCTCAACAAACTTCAAAGCTTTGCTTACATACATACGTCCTCACATACGAGTACATATCTTCTTCTTTCAAATATTCGTAGCTTTGAAATTATGTCACACAACATCATCTAACAAGCTCCTTTGCAAATTTCATTCAATAAAGATGCGGCAAGGAAGTGTGAATTTCCCAATGAACACCAGAAACCCTTTCATGATAGCCGTAAAACTTTATGTTCACTTCATTTCCACATTTCTCAGCGTTTGGCAGGCAAAGGTTTTACAAAAGCATAACTGGCGCAAACATATATATATGTAAATAAATGAGCATGTTGTCTTGGCTCTGTGAAAGTATTTTTATAGCGCACACATAAATTTTGGAAAAACGTTTTCTTTTTAATTAAACAAAACTTTGACCTGAAATCTTCGTTCCTAGGTAATGGCCGAACATCTACGCGCGCTTTATTTACATATCTACACACAAAAAGTAGTAAGCAAAATTTGTGTACAAACTAGTATTCAAAGAAAAACAATTGGATGTGTAACTTTTAACTTTTTATGTGTTTTTTTTTTGCGAGTTTCAAAGTCGAAATTAAAAGTTTCGATAAAATCGATACATGACTAAATTTCTACGCAGACTTGCGGTCGAAGAGGGAGTATATTAGCTTTTGGGTTTGTAGAGAGCGCAGCCGTTTGGGACTTTATTAACGCTAGATGCGCTTATAAATACTATCGTAAGTCCCTTAAATATTAAATATATTTTTGCATCGCTGTATTATACCATTTAGTACCCTACATGAATCCAGTTATCTCCGCTATGCTGTTTGTAGATAGACTTTTAAGATTTCAAAAGGATGGATTCCGAGAATCCTGTGTTATGTTAGGTTTTTAATAGAGCTGGGCATTCTCAGAGCAATGTAGAACCGTTTCCCAATTTTAACGCATGTTCTCCAACTGACCAAAACTCCGATATAGTAACTGTAAATTTGTATATACTAACACTTCCTGAACATTTTAATAAGTGTTATCACATTTTGACCATAACTGGTTCGCCATCTAACATTTAGTTGTTCTAAAATATTTCTTCAAATAATGTTTTGAGCTCTTTATTGATCATTCTAGGAAACTAGAATGCTGAGACTAATGTCTAGAAGGGTTCCTGATTTGGCCAATATGTCGGCATATTATGGGCAGGTGGCCATTGATCTTAAAGACTTTCAACAAATGTTGCCTATCTTGGAATTAATCTTTGCTGACGAAAAAGCTAGTAAAGCCACCTAGCTATCTGTGAATATGATAGCTTTCTGTTTCCTACCGTAGTTATTCTTATTTTCTATGTCTGATACTTCCACTTAAAAGATACTAGCTGAGTTTGGTAAATGGATAAAAAACGAACTATGAAGACCCACGAGTTATATCCACGACCTTAATACGAAGTCCAATATGGACCCGTCGATATAGACAGAGGTAGTAACCCTACTTAACCTCTTCTCCATTCAGTTTAGAGTTTTGGTCCCGCTTAAGTTTTGTAAGTCTTATATGTACACAGTTGATTTTGAATAAGATAAATTAATTCCCGGTTGTTAGTTACAAATTGGCGTACAAACAAACTCAGATATGAACACATTTTTTCAACCAACGTATAACTATAATAAGGTCTGTCAAGAGCCCTTGTTTACCTCTTCTTATCCTTTTACTACTACCTCTATGGACTTTAAAGTAGATCATGAAAGAATGAATCTACTTATGATCGTTTCTTCTCTGCTCACAAAACTCTACGAGCGACATGTGTGCTGTGCGAAGTGGCTGGAGAAGAGAAATGAGACTTTTAAGCTTCTATGGACTTTAAAAAGCTTCAGTTAGAGTAATCGCGGAACCTAATTCTGGTGATTTCTTCTTTGCAAACATACCTCCAAGAGGGTTTTGCGGACTGAGTCAAAACGTAGTGAACTTTTTCAAAAGCATCAATGCTCAAAAGAAAGTATGGAGGGTTCCTCTTTCGACAGCTTCACATCAACTCTAGTTTCAGGATATGATATCCCTATAATTTAATTGAAGCAGATGTGGCATGTTAGCAATCCTACCATTAATGGAATTGATATTGGCTATGGCGACTGACTCCTCACCCTCAAGTATTCAGTCTTCTTACGATGATTATTGCATTTATCTTAGTAAACCTGGCCAACTCTAAGCGAATGAGGCAAATAACTTAAGAATACTAAAATATTTCGACTCCTATTCTCTCAGGATTCAATGCAGTTGTGATGCTTGAAATCAATAAATTTTTGCGAATTTTTGCGCATAAGTAAACAAAGTGAAAGGTTACAATTTTCACATTTCTGATGCCAACTTATCGCAGTACTTACCTGCTTTGATCACAACGTCACAAGAAACAATTGTACCCACAGCATTGCTGGCCACACAATGATATACGAACCAATGGACATCTTGACGGAACTCTTCCCCCTCAAAAGGAGGGAAATAGAATGAACCGTTAGCGGGCATATGACGAACCTGCAAGAGAGAGGTAAATGTATTAAAAGAGAGTAGAGAGAGAATTGTAAAAATATTGGAACAGTAATTTTGTGTAATGGAAATTTGAAACATAGTAATGTAAAACATTTAATCCTAAAATTTAGAAGTGAGTGTTTACTTCAGGGATAGCAACAGCAAGTTTTTTAATTGAAATGTAAAAGTTTACGACAAATAACGTTTATTGGCACCGAAAGAGTACAGATTGGAAATCCATGGCAGTCATTAACGATAACTGCTTCAAAAGGTCATGATTCTTCTCAGAAGGAGAACAAAGACACTCATAAGACTAAAATATATGTACATATCTATTTATAGGGAGTAGTTTTAAAGACTACTGCACAGCCGACGACACCCAAGACCCGTCACTGCTAAGCACATTGGCAATGCCACATTGTTGTCCCCACTACAGTAGCAAAAACAGCAGCAGTGGAGCATTGATTTCGCTCGGTGCTTGTTGCTAGAGTAGTCGTTGTGTGAAATAAAATGCGAAGCTGCTACATTGTCTGACCGCCCACTAATTTTCCTGACCAACAATACCCATTTCGCAGTATTTGTCTACTTGCCGACCGAGCCAGCCTGTCTCACATTTATATTTAACGACACTCGCTCGATTTCTCCCGCCAATCAATAGTTTGTACCTTCGTGCCACATCGAAATAAGTCAGGCTAGCCGCCAATGGCGGAAGTTTGGTTCAAGTGGTTATTGATTAAATTTGTTCGAAACTGACTCTGGCCGCCGCCTGAACTCCGAGCGCTGCCTTCAGGTCACCCGTAAGTGATTGTTGCTTTTATTGTCATTCTGTTGTTACTGCTTTGTATTTGAATTTTTATGTTGGTTGCAGTTGTTTCGCTTTTTGTACGGGTACCATGCTTTGTTCGGGTTGCGGCTCATGTATCCGGTTTAATGTTAGTGCTTGCGCCAGCAAGAGACTACCACACTGTTTTGTTCGAACTTGTTAAATTTCGTTACCATTTTTTGCATTAAATGGTGCACAGACTTTAAGTTAACAACAATAGTTAAATGTTTATGAGCGAATATTATGTTTAAGTTCATTCCTGTCTTACGCATACATCCTTACTTATTTCTAAATATGTATATTACTTACTCGCTAGAATTCTTATGAGTGAGAAAAATCATAGATATATATGTATATAACTCAGGTTAGGTAAAGTTTGATTGGTAATCCAGAGATCGCACTTGGACTACTATATGTGGCCGCTTGGGAAGCCATAAAAACAGATTTTCGATTTATAAGTCAGCAGAGCGTCTCATGGTCCATAAAACATTTGCTCAGCCGTTAAACTTCAATTCTAATTAGCTCATTGCGATATTTAACAGTGTGAGTTTCCAAGTGACATCGCCTTCTTATCACCCGAACGCGGTACAATCAAGAAGGAAGTGTTCAGGTGTTTTTATCTCGCTGCGTAGAGCTTGTGCAGATTGCGTCAGGTAAGACCGAGCAGAATGAATACCGGAAAGACAATTATCAGCTAGAACCCCACAACTTCATCTAAAGAAAGTATTTGAAAATAACTATACGTGGAAAGAAAATATATCAGACACCTGTATATTGTATAGTAAAGCGACATATATTTTATTCAACAGCTGATAACACTAAACCCTAGTTGCCTCGTGAAACCCGATTGCGCTTTGTGGCGTTCGTAAATTATTTATAAAGAATTATTATACAGTGTTCAATCATCAATAAATGTTCAAAAGATTATATTTAAGCTTTCAAGGGCTAAGTCAGGCTAATGAGCAGGACGGTTTCTTTAATTTAACTAATATTTTATATTCGCTTTCAAAACCATTCATTTAGCATTAGCCATTAGCGGTTTTTCAACACAGGTGAAACAGTCCGCTTCATAAACCTCTTTCTTTAGTTCACATTGCTGATAATACTGATATTGGATCTCACTTGTTGTTCGTCCTTTGTGCTACTCATAAAGTACAAAAAAGCGAAACTACACGAAGCGTCTTATCACACATTTTTGAAAGCGTTAATATCAATATTTGTTTGACAAAAGCAATAGAGGAGAAAGTAACAAAAAGTTTCCACTACGCCTTCCTAGAGTGGAAGCCCTGGTAAAGAGCATTTGATAAAATATTTACTTTACTAAGAGCAAATCTGAGTCAGCAGTATGTAGCAGTAACACATGTTCTGGTTGTCGAAAGAATGCAAAAGAAAATTGGAAAACCATCTCGCTTCTAATGGGATGAACTTGGGGTAAGGGTGCCCTGTCTAGGAAGCTCATCGCACACAAGTCTATGACTACTACTGCTAACAAGGTCGTGCACACGTTGACTGCTTTTGAACGCACTGTCAGCGAGTCAAAGTTGGCTGTTGGAGTGAATGCACATCTCTCTGAAGAAAGCTGCACTTCGGAGCAATATATCTAGTACTACCTTGATGGCAGCTCCGTACGCTTGAAAGACACTATAGCAGTCTGGTAGTCTGTAGTTGTTGGAGAGCTCCCAATACAAGATTTAACATCCTACCCTCCCTCTTAACTTCGATCCACCCGCGAAAAAGATTTTCTTCAATGTGTATAAAGAAAACTGTTTCAACGGAAATAGAGAACAAAAAAGGTATGAGTGTTAAAAAATAAAGAAAATTTGCATACAGGTTTTGCACGGGTAACTGCAATCGCTATATAAGTTTTATACGGAATAAATCTTACCTTTGATATCAAGGTGATGGAATTATTGTCCTTGTCCAGCCATTAGGTCCTGGAGTGTAAAACATAAGAAGTTAACAAAGCGTAGCGTAAATAAATATGAACCGGGTAGCTTGTCAATTTGTCGCTTTGTTGATATGTGCATTTACAGTTATTAGATGACAATTTACAGATAAAACTCCTAGCATTAAAAAATTTTATTTGTGTGTCCTAGAAATTAACGTTAAATGCGATGATTGCTGATGCCAACAGTAGATAACCAAAGAAGCACTTCAAGCCGGACACCTGCAGCAATGCTTAGAAACCAGACTGCAATCATGCCTAAGCCACCTAGATATTATCTTTCGTTTTTTTTTCTTTCACAAATATTTTTTCTTTTTACACATTTTTTCTACCCTCTTCGCTTCTTTCAACTGTTTGCTTAAAACTCTTTTATTTGTTTCGCTTTACTGTCGCTTGGGTTTCAAGTATTAACAGCAGCACCGCACACAATGTCTTAGGCAGTCTCTACCTTACCAGCAGCCCACTTTCGCCGAGTTCTTTATAATCTTAACAGTTATGTAAGCGCTGCCGTTGCCGCTTTTGTTCCAGAAAGACCTTTTAGAAAGCAAACAGATACCAGGAATTGGCAAGGGTTTGTCTTTACTCTCCAACGTCGTGTCTTTGCTTACTTATTTGTTGAATTGGAAAAATGTCCGGATGAGTGTTTGTTAGCGGCAATGGTGTGAGATGACAGGGGTTGGTGGCAACAAATTGATAAAGGGTGTTTGCCTTAGACATGTGGTTTTCCAAGAAGAAATAAAACGCGTACGATATGGATCTGCCATTATATTTTAAAAATAAATAAAATGTCCCATAAAATGGATGGGCACAGCTTTAATTCTCACGCGCGGAAAGACTCATTCGAAATGGTCGATGGGTTTTAAACCTGGCAAGGGTTGAACTTTGTAATCCCGCAATTGAATGATTGTTCTAATTATTGCGCGCGGATGGACTCATTCGGGTTTTCTTTGATACTTTGCTTCACGGCAGCAAAAGTGTCGCCTATGCTAGAGACTACTAGAATAAACGTGGTGCAATTGCAATTCATAGTAGCTCGAAATAGCGGTTCTACTTGGCAATCCTGTCGACTTAATATTGGGCGTAGTCTGCTAACCGAAATATTATTTTGGTAAAAAATGTTCACACTTTAAAAACGTTGTTCCCGAATAAGAATGTTAATTTTTAAATGGCAAGAGCAAAATGAGCTGTCAAAAAGACCTCCTACAAAAAAGTATCGAACAATTGAAACCACACGTCTAAAAAAACACCCGTTATAAAGATTCATCGCCCACATTTGTTGGAGACACATGCCATGTAATAAACCGCAATGGGTTCAAGTGCATCTTTTACAAATCTTTCTTGCAATTCCCGTGCAAGTTGCAGGTCTAGTCACAGACACATTCACATAATTACACCCTTAAATTTGTAACTCCAACTCCGTTTTAACTAATGGCCTAAAGTCGCACGAGCAAACAGGAAATTGCAGAGAACAGACTCAATAAAACCTCCACGTTCTGCAACAGTGCTACTTGCAACGCATGCAGGATGTTGCACAGAAACCATATAAAGTATCGTAAAGATGTGTTGCACAAAAATACTGAATAAGGTGCCGCAAAGCTCGAGCGAATGCCAACATTAGATACCATTACTGCATTTATGATCTGCTGATCTCGACTTGAAAGGGTCGGCTACGAAACAATCTCAACATTTTGGTAACATATTTAATCTGTTAAGTATTCAGTACTGATTCATTTTTAAAGGATAAAAAATAAAGAGCGTTTCTATAGTAGAGAGACGACAGAAAATACATTTATGTAATTTAATAATAATTTGGTATACAAATCTTTATTTACATCATAACAATAAGGAAACTTTCCAGTAATTTTAAATGTGTGTATCGGTATTATTTATCATTTACCTATTCGAAGTTGAAAATAAGGGTAAATTAACGTGCCGGGAAATCCATCGGCTCATAAATCGCGTTGTTTTGAAGGAATTGCCCAACATAAACGGAGAGTATGAATGAATTAATTCTAGAATTTGACAAACCATTATGTTAACAGTTAAACGGTTTGGACTTCAAATACATACATTTATGTATGTATATTGGGTAGTCGAATAAGTCTTTTCGTATTTTGTCAATAGATGTCGTTATCAATCACATTGTGTCATGCCATATAGTGTTGGAAAGGTGAGATTTTAAGCTCTATTTAACCAAAAAAAAAAAAATTGTAAAACAAGTTACCGCTGTTCAAAATGAGTGAAAATAATGAAGATGCCACCCAAGCCACCAGTGAAATTTGTGAAGTATACGGAGATGATGCCGCATCAGCCCGTGTAGCACTACAATGGTTCGTTCGCTTCCGTTCTGGAATTTTGGATTTGGATGGAACAATGTTTCTAGCGGAAAAAAGGCAAAAAGTGGTCGAACAAATTGGTACATATTTGTCTATTTATTTATTATTATAAATATAAGAAAGGGCTTAGTTTGGGTGCAGCCTTATATTTTATACTCTTGCCATTTGCTGGAATCAAAGCCAGGGAAATACCTTACGACGTAAAACGTCAATGGAAACTTAGCAATTTCATATATGGTACACATTCAGCATACATAACTTATACACTGACCTGCATATATTTTCGGCATAAAATTTGAATTTAGAAAAAGCTATGTCATTATACGTAGTCAATGTAGTAATACAAAATCAGCCGGATTTTCAAAAATCTGGGTAATGGTCATATGGGGGCTAGGTGAAGTTTTCACCCAAATGTATTCATTTTAAGC
Source organism: Bactrocera zonata (assembly GCA_037783105.1). Lineage (NCBI taxonomy): Eukaryota > Metazoa > Arthropoda > Insecta > Diptera > Tephritidae > Bactrocera > Bactrocera zonata. Next base: position 15,005 of record JBAWJQ010004198.1, on the reverse strand, counting down.
ATTATAAGTCAAATTTGTTCTGAAATTTTCTTTGAGATAACTCAAATATTGGCTTATACATCCAGCATAAAGTCACCAGGAAGTTCGAAAATCTTTATGTTATGTATATGGGGGCTTAGAGATACACAGAATTACTACTGCGAGAAAAGGATTCATCTACGACCTCGATTTTTTTTTTGTTTGTACTAAAAAATCCAAGTAGCAAGTTTCATCGAGCTATCTCAATTTTTATTGAAGTTACAGCTTGCACGACGGATGGACGGACGGACAGAGAGACAGTCAACCGGATTTCAACTTTCTCGTCATCCTGATCATTTATATGTATATAACCTCGATTAGTTTTAGGTAATCGTTAGGTGAACAATATCATAGTTTTGATTCGTTGCAACTGGTTGCAAGAGTATAATAAGTTAAAATTTGATTAGAAATACAAAAATTCTTGTACGCATACTCATATTAAGCTTCCTTCTACGATTACTATAAAATCCTTGGCATGACGCTCTTTAAAAGATATACTCAACGAAGGAGCTTCGATGTACTAGAATAACGGAGGCATGATATAAAAACTTATATTGATACAGATTTTAGTCGCTAGCATGAATAAGACTACAAGTATTTTTGATGATAATTTCTTTTTCGGTTTTGGTGTTCATGTTATTAATCTAGTAAAGTCATGATGATGTATTATCCTTTACTTTGTATCATCTAGATATCTAGAAAAACAATTTCGGTTAAAGAAGCTCACTTTTGTTAACCTCAGTGCTTGTGGGTAGTATTTACTATTTAACCTATACATTGCATGAAATCTTTTTCAGATATATGACTTTTTGCTACAATCTTATTGATCGTCGTATCTAAATAAGATGCAATGAAACCGAACTAGATCAAACATCTTTCCCTCTACAGGAAGGTAAGCAAAATTATACAGCCCGATCTTTGCTAAATATCGCCAAAGCTTTTATCGCATAATTTTCTTATAATTTTAGCATTTAACCGTTCTCAAAAATAGCGATATATAGTCACCAAAATGCTTCTTAGCCTTACTCTTGAGTTTATATGAATAGTCTTTGATTGAAACATATCAATAAAATGATTTTACCCTATGTAATATGTTAAATGAGCATAACAACAAACGTCAAACGGGAACTTACAACTCTCTCTCTCCCCCTTTTTCTGCATGCAAGCAAAAGTCGGAAAACAAAAAAGTTAAAGCACAAATGTGTCTTTGCTATTCATTTTGTAGAGATGGAGGCGAAATTGAACTGAAACCAAGAAGATATAATTACTGCTGTGGTTAAGAAATTGCACAGGCATGTGAAACGGTAAAATCTCTGCTTAGCTGACTTCCTGAGTTTTCTCACTCCACTAATACCATAATTTTTAGACCCCTTTGTCCCCTGCTTCTTATCCGGTTTGTTTCAAGCAAAGGGGTTTGGAGATTACATTGACATCAACATGATATTGCTGATGAAGACGATGTTGCTGATGGTGACACTATTGCGTCAGGGAATCAGGTACAAAAAGGCGAGAAACAGCGTGAGTGATGAGTGTGACAGCGCTGACGGTAATGGCAAAGTTGCACAGCCCATTGAGTTTGAGTTTTTTACACTTATGTTGATACCAAGGAGGCAATAATGTGCTAGTGTGGGATTCAGATTCACAGACTCAGTTAGGTGTTTACGGTTTTACTTGAATAATACTGATGTATATAGCTAGTACTGGGGAAGTAGTAATACTGTTGTAAGAAACTTCAACGTTTCGATATGTTTGGAGTGTACATCTAAAAGTATATGAACATGAAAAAAGAAGTCGTTTAGGTGAGTAGATGTTCGATTCTGAAACATTCTTGTCCTTAAATTTCTTATACAAAACCGTGCTAATCCAACCATCTTCTCTTGCACACTCCTTAACAATTCAAGAGTACCATATATAGAGAGGGAAATATTGTGGCTATCTGTTCAGAACTCAAACTCAGCGACGAAACAAACATTGAATAAAAGACGACACAACAGTAGTTATACCCTGAACCGGGTTTATTAATAATCCTGCGAAGTTTGTAACACTCAGAGAAAACGCGACGATGAAGACCCTATGAAATATACTGTATACATACATACATATATTGTATCCCAGCTGCGGGGTCAGCCGTTGTCCTGCGTGAAATTATGTGTTTTGAAATTAAAAGAAAGTTGAATTCATCATTTCATTATTCTTTTTTCCAATGTAATGCAGCTTGATAAACAACATGTTTTGGCTTCTGTTTCGGTGAGTAAATGTATAGAGAAGATGGGTTTTCGAAGTTATGAACACGCCACGTGTATCCGCATGTGAAAAACATAGCATTTCCAAATTTATGCCACACACTTCTAGCGGCTATCCTTGTGTCCTGATGATTATCATCTCAAATGCAATTTTCACTGGAAACGGAATACGTTTGAATTGAAAAGCAAATCGTTAGAACTCAAAGGAATTCGCAGAATCAGGCTTTCAGCTTATTTTTGTGCGTATCCCATAATTGACGCGGATTTGAAGGCCGATATGTCGAAAAGATTATCGCGAAAAGTGTGCGATCTTCATTTGCATTCGAAGTAGCTATCGCATCGCCCATCGTTTGATTCCAGTGGTTATCATGTTAAAGCAATTGTAATTGCAGGCCTGCTTCTCAAAAAGTTGCACACACTGTACTATTCACACTACGGAATGACTCAAATGAAGTTGAACCGCGTACATTAATCAATAGCAATTGAAGGTAGAAGCAACCGTCGCTTTACCTGCCATGTTGCTTCCTTTGGTGAAGTATTTACAAACGTATTTTATCGATTTAACGAAATTGCAATATTCAACATTGACATGAGTTTTGAATGTGAATTAGACAATGGTGGCGAATATGGTACGATCCAAGTGTTGTCAACTTCGATATTCACTCTTCTAAGTTGAACGCTGAATTTTCTGCCATTGTCGTCTGGTGAGCGATGCCGATAAAGTGGATATCCATCATTTCCAGGTTGTGTTTCCGAAAGAATATCACATGGATAGTGTTTCGTGCATTTATTGTCAGACATATAAACAGAAAAGGGATTGTAGTGTCCGCAAGGTCCATGAACCATATTGGTTTCCACCAATTCGTATAATACTGGATCTTTTTCTGGATCAGGAATTTCCGAAGAAGTGATTTCATCCATTGGATCAAGAATAACCACAATCCATCATCCAGAGAAGAGTATGTGCGTGCGGCTAACCTCTTTTTTTCCACTCAACAGAGTACATCTGGCATCTATACGCACCGCATATATGTACGTTGCTTCTAGATAATGTCCATTAAACATCGTAACTCTTGTTTAAAAAGTCGTGCTGTGACATCGTGACGATCGCCTGCTGATTGACCGCGATCCATTATTCCGCACTTAAGTATGCCATCGCATCCTGGGGGTACTCGGTCATGTGCCTTGGGCTGCCGAAAAGAACGCCGACCGATATTAGCACGATCTCTTCTTGGCAACGTAACAAATTTCAATCTGCAATTGATCACTTTGAGTGAAACACGCATAAAGTTTTCACTGAATAATTTTCAACAATTCTTTTTTTGAATAGCCGGAATGAAGAAAGCAAATGAAAAATTTGAACGATTTAAATATGTAATTGAAAAATAAAACAAAAAAAATTGAAAAAAAAAAAATTGTATGTTATTGTTTGGATTTGTCCAATTTTCCGACTTTTTCTCACAAAAAGCACACGTAAAGAATGCTGTCTATGCGAATGCAAAGCAAAAGCATCACAATTGTCGGTGGAGGGTTTGCACAGATAAAACTTTTTGTACTGAGTAACTTCATGAAGAGCAAAAGACGGTTAAGCAAGGACATTATAGAGTAACGGATTTTAGTCTCGGTGATTTCAGCCTTTAGGCCTAGGTGCCTAAAATCGCCTCAATCCGAATTCGGGGATATGATGATACCGACTTTTATAATATATGCTCTTATTGATCAAAATGCCGAAAGAGTTGTATTCACGGACCATTGATTCACCTGATGCCAAGTTTTTGTTTTATGTAATGGCAGTCTTGTAAATTAAGCTCTTAACTAACTTGTAGTCTTATAAAAAGTTTTCATTTTTCATCTTAACATGAAATTAACTTTACATACATAAAAACTGTAAATCTATACTGGGGTTAAAAAACAATATTTTAAGTAAAAAACATGTGGTATTACACTCAGCCTGCAAAAATGCGCACTAGTGAAATAAGATCTATTATCCAATGATTTAAATTGTTATACCTGTTATGCGACCTTCGTATTTGTATGTGCAAACTAGGGTAGGCCGTTTTTTAATTTACTTTCTTTTGAATTCTATATAGGAGGATAGAATTCTATAATAAGAATTACACTGCAAATAAATAAATTAAGTTTCAGAAGTAAAATGGAGAGACATTGAATTATATTACTAATTTAATGTTCAATGACTTAGCTTTTAGATGCCCTGTTATCGTGTAAAAATTCATGAGGCTCTGCTCCGAAAATTTTTAAAAAGATAATTACCATGGCTACATTAAGTTAGCCATTCAGAGAACAATTGAATTGCCATTTGTAGTAGCAAGCAATTTTAACTCTTTATGACAGCTTTGCATTACCTTCCAGATTTTTTAGAGGGGCTCTATATAATTTTAAGCTGGCTTATGGTGCAGATAACCAAATAAGGAATACAAATTAAACAGTTTTAAACATTAGACGTTCGACAGGTGTTACACGTGTATATAATACCTATAACGAAATCCGATGAGGACAACCTCCTCGCCAGTCAGGAAACGATGTATCAGCCAAAGTACACCAGTAGTTACAGCAGCAAGAATAAAGGGTACCACCAACAGTCCCCAACATACCAGAATATTGGATGGAGATCGACGTCAGATTGTCGAGTCTTGCTCTATGTTACGTACTCGATAATCTAGGGGCGGACATATTGGGATTCTTTACGGGTAGCGTTTCTAAACTTAGCACCTCTCAGAAAGCAAAAGAAACCTTTTGCTCGCATTTGGATGCTCCTGTAGAGGAACTAAGTGAAAAAACTCTTTCTTATATACCGAAAGCAGCAAAACAATCATATTTCCGGGTAGCTAATTTTATAAGATGAATATAGATAAATCTGCAGTGCACGAAAAGTGCTACAGATAGTCTAGGGTGACATCGACACCAGCATCATGCAGGAGCCTTGGGCGATAGAAGAGCAGCAATTACAGCATTTTTACAAACGGAACAAAGCTAAACTCATTCTTATCGATAAAGATATAAGAGCATTCCTCTATTCCAACTACAGCATAGCAGACACCACAGTGGTCTCACAAACTCAAGAAACTAACAGATGTCAATAAATGAAAAGACATCGCATTAGGATAGACGCAAACTCAAGACGCACCTTAAAGCTCCAGTAGAATAATAGATGTGAGTTTCTTTTACAATATATATGCAATATATGTATTAGTGTCGATAAACCTTCATCCAAGTCCCGATAGATTTTCAGAGTGGGAGGAAGTCCAAGATCTCATCAGAGAATCAACGAAGACAGATAGCTTGATAGTTGGTTACTGGAGGATCTCCGAGAAGCCAGCTATGTCAGATCACTTCTGGATACTCCTCAACATTCGCGAGAAATTAAGGACAGCTAAGCTGAGCAAGAGGCTGTTCAAAGATTATTGTTTTTCAAAAAACAGAGGGTATTGCTTACTCTCCTCTGCTGGAGAGTCATTTGAAATTTTAATGAACACGAATTTTTCTGGTAGTCAGCAATCCTCGACAAAGTGTATGCATCAGCTTCTTTTTAAGATATGGTCGGATTACTGTACGAGATATACGCCATTTGCGATGCCTAGTTCATGTTCTCAGGACGAAAGAAAGAAGAAGACAGCTACGAATGTTTTCGATTAAGTACTCCATTGGAAAAAGTCCTGGCTGCACTTAGTATTTAGAATTGGCTTGGTGGTAGGCATTAAATAAACAATACAAGATCGAAAAATTAATGAAATTCAAAGGGCAGCCTATGAAGCGGGTAGCAGGGAATTTAAAACATATTCGAATTATGTGCTAAATAAACTTCTACTCCAACTACCCATAGGCATTTTCATACCGAAGGTGGCTACACTATTTGTAATAAAAATTAAAGATGTTGATAGCTAAAATTGAAAGAGTTATGAACAAAGCAAAATTCTGAACCACCATGATAATTATCCAATTAAAGGAGAACTTATCCTCCCAAGGAGAATAATAATTACTAGTGAAAAGTGAATAGTGACTAGACATGAATGGAAAAGAGGTTTAGTATGGGAGGAGAATACTTCCTCAATATGTACCTGTGGGGCCAAAATAAACTGTGGTGTAGGAACGGGGGTATACCCTGGGGGTAATGATATCTCTATATGTCTTCTATCCTAGTATCTTCCTAGCCGAAGTATTAGGCATAGAGAAGACTTGGGGAGTCCTACTGAACATGTAAGATCAGAACCAGCTTCGTAAACAAAGCGAGGAAGTCTTTAAGTTCATTGACAAGTCAGCTCGACCTGTCAATTATTGAGGTACGCGGCTCCAGCAACATTTCTGACAAATAAATAGTAGACGAGTTGGCTAAATCTGGAGCCTTTTTAGAAGAATCTTAAGCGGAAACAATGAGAATTGGGACTCAACTTGTTTTCGTAGGCACAGTTTTATATTTGAAATATTTAAATGGATCGGATTATCCTGGTGTCAAATCGAAGCACCTTCGAAAACTATTTGCACGGAAAACTTGAATAGAGTAAATTTCTCGATTGAGTACCACCCTAATTTTTATTCACGTAGCTGCATACCACAAGTTAAATACCGAATTGTGTGCTGATGCAACCACAAATACATAAATTTCAATTATCAACTTCAATGTTAATTGCATTCCTGTTATTAATTTCCCATTCGCACACGTGTACAATATGCTGTGTATTTACGTATGGATGTAAACATACGTCTACTTATGGCTTAAAATGCACTTATAAACATAAATAAAAGTATTTACTTGTATTGCACTCACCTCTACTGGTTATAGCGATGACGACCAGAAAGGCTAACACAATAATATCAGTCGTTCTGGCGCTGGCAAGTGGCAGCTGGCGAGGCGTTTTACTCCAACGTTTGATCGCTGCATAATCAAATGAAGGTTTTCGCCGTTTACTCATTTTCCCAATCACTTGCTATCATCCATCGGATCAGAAGACATACATAAATAGGTTAGGCGACAAAGAAGCGATGTATTTTTTAATAGCAAATGAACAGCTTTTGGTGGATCCACGGAAGACACGATTTATTAGTTAAAAGGTCGCGTAAAGGCTGCAAATAAAACGAGGAAAAGCAGAGAGAAGAGTAAATATTTAGGTACGATGTCAGAAAGGTCGCGTTTCATTAAATATGTGTAAGGAGTTATGGATAGCGAACCGCCATTTTAGATGAGCTAAAAAATTAAAAAATGCAAACACATATACATACATATGTAAAGGGTGATTTTTTTGAGGTTAGGATTTTCATGCAGTAGTATTTGACAGATCACGTGGGATGTCAGACATGGTGTCAAAGAGAAAGATGCTCAGTATGCTTTGACATTTCATCATGAATAGACTTACTAACGAGCAACGCTTGCAAATCATTGAATTTTATTACCAAAATCAGTGTTCGGTTCGAAATGTGTTTCGCGTCCGTGTCCGATGAGCGATGAGGCTCATTTCTGGTTGAATGGCTACGTAAATAAGCAAAATTGCCGCATTTGGGGTGAAGAGCAACCAGAAGCCGTTCAAGAACTGCCCATGCATCCCGAAAAATGCACTGTTTGGTGTGGTTTGTACGCTGGTGGAATCATTGGACCGTATTTTTTCAAAGATGATGTTGGACGCAACGTTACGGTGAATGGCGATCGCTATCGTTCGATGCTAACAAACTTTTTGTTGCCAAAAATGGAAGAACTGAACTTGGTTGACATGTGGTTTCAACAAGATGGCGCTACATGCCACACAGCTCGCGATTCTATGGCCATTTTGAGGGAAAACTTCGGACAACAATTCATCTCAAGAAATGGACCCGTAAGTTGGCCACCAAGATCATGCGATTTAACGCCTTTAGACTATTTTTTGTGGGGCTACGTCAAGTCTAAAGTCTACAGAAATAAGCCAGCAACTATTCCAGCTTTGGAAGACAACATTTCCGAAGAAATTCGGGCTATTCCGGCCGAAATGCTCGAAAAAGTTGCCCAAAATTGGACTTTCCGAATGGACCACCTAAGACGCAGCCGCGGTCAACATTTAAATGAAATTATCTTCAAAAAGTAAATGTCATGAACCAATCTAACGTTTCAAATAAAGAACCGATGAGATTTTGCAAATTTTATGCGTTTTTTTTTTTTAAAAAGTTATCAAGCTCTTAAAAAATCACCCTTTAAATATACCTCAAAGTTTGATTGCGACAAAGCTAAGAGCTACACATTACGATGAAAGATTCTTCTGAACTAAGGATACACGATAGTGCTCTCCTTTAGTTCACTCAAGCGACCAGTAAACGGACTTCATAATGTAAAATGTATTTAATACCAGTTAAAATCCTTCACGTCACACAAATGCATTAAAGGCGAAGTAATTTTTAACAAAACAAAACTTGTTAAAGCAAGGGTGCCACAGGTGTATTGGGATTGCAAGCACTCGTATATGCTTTTGTCATTATTTCGTTGATTTGTGGCACAATTTTGAAAGGTATGTTAACGCAGAACATTTCAGATAAAAGTCGAAATTGAAATATGAAAATATTGCTGCCGTTCAGGCAAATTGTTTAGAAAGTTTTAAAAGAAAAAAGATAACGATTTTTTAAGAATATCACAGACTCTTGTGAGGCTCACTTTCATTTGAGTGTTGCGGTAAATAGCTAAAAGCCATATGAATGATATTGTAGGATCAGGAAGAGTTTTTCCCAACCGCGTTAGTTCAACGAAACAACAATGATTTAAATGAAAATTTGGGCTATGTAATTAAATTGAAAGAAAAATAGAAAGTAGAAAACTTGTCGCCTTGGTGGTCAGCAATAGACTATATTATTTAATGTAAGTAAAATGTAATTAGGTACAATGATTAGGCTTATGCTAATATTTTCGATGGATGTCCATATGCTTGCACAAGCGAAAGAGTCACACAAAAGGAGTGACAAAAACTCTCGCTGTTATGTTGTTGCGAACATATGTAGACATGCATACGTGTGTATATACAAATGAGTTATGTGAGAGCATTATGCACGTACAATTTTTAATACCTTAGTTTGTTAGTACAATTGAGTCTGTGCTCTTATACGAGTAACTAAACTTAAAATAACTTAATAACTAATAGGGTGAAACGTTAGTTGACCCAACATCCCGGCCCCGTTGAAAGGACTTTCAAACAGGTAAAACTGCAATTTTGTGGATTGGGCGACGAATTACACCCTTTGAAGTTCGCACATCAACCACTCTGACTCGTGCATCCTTTCCTGGGATAGCATCAATGACACGACCAATTAGCCATCGTTGCGGTGGTACATTGTCCTCATGGATAAGAACCATTGTGTTCTTATCAACATTTCCATGGTCAAGGTTCCACTTTGTTCTCGCTTGTAGATCGCTTATATAGTCGTGTGACCAACGTTTCCAAAATATTTGTTTGACGGCAGTTATTTGATTCCATCTGTTGACTTGATTGACGTTGTCAGCTACTGCTCGCTCCGGAAGACTCTTTAACGCGCTACCAGTTAAGAAGTGACCTGGAGTCAAAGCTTCGTAGTCGCTGGGGTCAGACGAAAGTGGTGATAGAGGCCGAGAATTTAGAACTGCTTCTATTTCTACTAAGGCTGTAGTGAGTTCCTCGTATGTTAACTTGGTATTCATAACGCTACGATTCAAATGCCCTTTGGCTGATTTAACTGCGGCCTCCCAAATGCCACCAAAATGAGGTGCCCTAGGAGGGATAAAATGAAAATTGATAAATTGATTAGCGCAATAATTTGTGATGACATCTTTGGTTTCCTTCTTGAAAAGAAAGGCTTTCAGTTCTGAAAGTTTGCTGCAAGCTCCGACGAAATTGGTTGCATTATCAGAATAAATATCTGACGGAAGACCTCTTCTTCCAATCATTCGTTTGAGTGATGCCAAGAATGCATCCGTAGACAAGTCAGAAACGACTTCGATGTGGACAGCTTTTGTCGTGAAGCAAACAAATATGGCAACATAAGCTTTATAGGGTACCTTGCCCCTGATCCGAAGATATATGTTGACAGGTCCACAGAAATCGACGCCGCAACGAGAAAATGGGCGTGTTGGTGTTAACCGCTCAACAGGAAGATTACCCATCATGTGTTGAAGTAATTTCGGTTTGTAACGCACACAATGAATACATGATCGCACAATACGTCTAGCGAGATCACGAGCATTAACGATCCAGAATTGTAAACGAATTAAAGCCACCAGCGCTTTAGGTCCGGCATGGTAGTTTTTAATATGTAGATATCGAATATATCGCGTAACAAATCCACATTTACTTGGTAGTAGAATAGGATGTTTCTGGCTTTCTGGAAGATTGGCCAGTTCAAGTCTACCTCCAACCTTTAGTAGTTCAAATCCATGAGTTGTTTCCAAGAACGGATTCAAATTTCGTAGTATGCCATTGGTCATTTTATTTCGCTGCAACAATCGAATCTCTGCAGCGAAATGCTGTTGTTGAACGTTCCAAACAATGCACACCAAAGCGCGATGTAGTTCATCAGGAGTAAGTGGTCCATCCACCATTTTCGTGTTATCTTTTTTAAGTCTAGTGTAAAAACGTAGCATCCATGAAACAATCCGCACTTCACGAGTATGAGTACTGTACCTGTCAAGCGCTTCAAGAAGATAATTATTATTTATAATTATGTTAAATACTGATTTACGCATTTCTGCATTAACAACTTCCATGTCAATGTCGTTACTTTTTCCATTAGGCCATTTTCTTTCATCTTCGTATAGAAACTCAGGTCCATTAAACCAAATCGAAGCTGTGAGTTCTAATGGTGTGCTTCCTCTGGAAACAATGTCTGCTGGATTGCTTTTCGTTGGCACATGTTTCCAATAAGCATCCACAGTCAAATCCTGAATCTCCGATACTCTATTCCCAACAAAGGTTGAAAGTGTACTCGAATGCATTTGAAGCCAATGAAGAACTATTTGCGAATCTGTCCAAAGAAACGTATCGAAATTGTAATTAGAAAATGTAGACTTAATTTTTGCAAAAAGTCGAGCAAGTAGTTGTGCACCGCAGAGTTCCAATTTTGGGAGTGACTGTCGTTTAGTTGGTGCCACTCGTGATTTTGCTGTAAATAGACGAACGCTAACATTACCAAAATTGTCAACTATGCGTGTATATATTCCGCAGCCATAAGCACGTATCGAAGAATCACAAAATCCATGTATTTGTAAAGACTTCGTGTTAGCAGATAAACAATACCTTGGGATTCTAACAGAAGGTAAATCCGAGAGATTGTTGACAAATGTTTGCCATGCCGATGCGATGTTTTGTGGGACCGATTCATCCCATTCTATTTTCAGCAACCACAGCTCCTGAAGTAGAATTTTAGCGGTAACGATTACTGGTGCTAGTAGTCCTAGCGGGTCAAAGAGCGATGAGGCGATGGATAGTATTGTCCTTTTAGTGATGGTTCCATTTATTGGCTGCTTTGGTAGAAATGAAAACATAAAATGATCTTTAATTTGATCCCATTTAAGGCCAAGAGCACTGGTGACAGAAGTATCAAGATTTAAATCCTTGTCAGTGTGTTCGACTCTGAAACATTGGTGGTTGGAATGCCATTTTGACAGCTCAAATCCACCTAATTTTAGCAATTCTGTTACCTCATGTTTTATCTTTGATAGCTCCGCAAGTGAGTCAGCACCACACAGTAGATCGTCGACGTAGAATGATGACTTGACGACATCTGATCCAACGACAAATTCCGACACATACTGATCCGCGAGGTAGTGTAGACTACGCACAGCAAGATAGGGTGCGGCTGCCATTCCGTAGGTGACAGTTTTGAGCTGAAATGTCTGAATATTCTTATGAGGCGAACTCCTCCACAAAATGTACTGAAACCTCCGATGTTCCTCATTGATTAGTATCTGCCTATACATTTTAACGATGTCTGCAGTAAGTGCGAAACGATGTAAACGAAAACGAAGCAAAGTAGTTACAAGTTCGCTTTGAATTGTAGGTCCAACCATTTGAATGTCATTAATCGATTTTTGCGTAGTTGTTCGACAAGATGCATCGAATACAACTCTTAATTTCGTTGTAGTGCTATTTGGTTTCAAAACGCAGTGATGAGGGATATAGTAGTGAGGTTCCTCCAAGTTTGTATTGGGCAGTGCTTCCATGTGGCCTAGACTCTCATATTCATCCATGAAGGCTACGTATTCTCTCTTGAGCATAGGGGACTGTTGCAATCGGCGTTCTAGCGCATTAAATCGTCGCAAAGCTGTATTATAAGATTCACCCAAGCAAGAAGGGTCATCTTTGAACGGGATATTCACTATAATCCTGCCGTTGGGACTTCGAGATACTGTGTCATTATATAACTTTTCGCAGCTGTGCTGTTCAAGTGTCCACACATTCGGCTTTGTTGTAATTTCTTCAATTTGCCACAATTTTTCCAACTTTAAATCCATAGACTCCTCACATGCAAACAAGCACTTGGCATTTAGCGCGTTAGTGTTTGCTCGATAGCGTCCCGAAACGACCCAGCCTAATAGCGTTTTCTGTAAAATCGGAAGATTATCACCAAGTTTAATTTGTCCTACAGATAGTAAACTAAAGAAGCTCTCTGTCCCCAAAAGTAAATCAATTTTCCTCGATTTATTAAATTGATGATCAGCGAGTACGATGTTTGGAGGAATATGCCAAGTAGATGTATCTATCTCCGGTTCTGGATGATAGGCGATGTGCGACGTAATGCAAAAATCGAGAGGTAACTCCAAGCTTGTTGCTTGCGACTTAATATTTGTAGAAGTTTTATATTTTATATTGGTAGAAGACTTACCGATACTTTCAATCTCTATGTTGTGTTTGCTACGTGGAAGCATCAGTTTTTGTGAAAATTCTTCAGTTATGAAATTAACTTGTGAGCACGAATCCAGCAAAGCACGACCAAGATGATAGTTTCCGGAAACGTCTCGCACTAGCACCTCTGCTGTGGCGAGGATGATGTTGTCAAACGAAGAATTGTTCATGTGTGTATGAACAGCGGATGTTGAAGCAGAATTTGACGAATCTGGTGTAATCCTACGATGTAACAACGTATGGTGTTGACGATTACAAATCTTACACTTATGAGTTGATGCGCAGTTCGATAACTGATGTCCCCTTGATAAGCAGTTAATACATAGACCCATCTTTTTTGCATGGTCAAAGCGTTGCGACACACTAAGTGCCTTAAAACGGTCGCAGTTGTGTATTTTATGATTGTTGCTGGAACACACCGAACAACATGAGCTGGAACAGGAAAACGAGTAGCCTTTACGCAAAGGTTTTGCTTTATGCGTATTGGTAGTGCTTTGGTGTACATATCCAACGGCGTGAGCGTTATCAATTGAGTCGAGGTACTGGCAATGTCTCTCCAAAATGTGAGTGCAATTTTCCCAGCTCGGCAAAGTTTTAAAGTCCAGAGACTCCTTCCATTTGCGATTGGTTTCTTCATCTGCCTTCTGTAAAACTAAGTAAATAAGCATAGCTTGTGAAATTTGGCTTTCAGTTCCCAATGACAATAATGAGCCGTAAATTGCAGATGCCTTATCAATTAAACTTCTCAACTGACCGCCATTAGGTTTAGAAATAGACGAAAGCTCAAATAAAGAGGAAATGTTTTCTAAAAATATGAGAGTTGGATTATCATATCGGGTTTTGAGTCTCTCCAATGCCTTCAAATAGTTTTCATTGGAAACTTGAAAGGCGTCAATAGTTTCTAATGCCGGTCCACTGAGACAGTTACGTAGATGATTAAATTTCTCTATGTTAGATAAGCTATATTCTCGATCAATAATTTGCTGAAAGGAAGTTATGAAGTTTTGATATTCAGAGTACTTGCCGTTGAATGTAGGAAGTTTGAGTTTGGGCAGCTTCGATCCTGCCTGCATTACGCAAGTGGTGTCGGAGAGTGTGGTGTTGGAATCCTCAGTAACTTGAGACTGAATAATTAACTTTGTGGTTATATACAGCTCCTCAAGATCCATGCGACCGCAATCCTCAGGATCTATCCTTTCAATTTCCGTCTGTGTAGACAACACATTTTTGAAATAAGATTCCAGAATACCAAGTCGGCATTTGTATTCGGCTGCTGAAAGTATTTTAGCACCTGGTCGTAGACTGGCCTCGACAATGTTTTTTATGCGAGAAATATTTTTCTTAATATTAGCCCGTTGTTGTTTGAGCTCTTCCAAAGACATGTTTAAAATGTTCAATAATTTACGAAAAAAAAATCCCAAATACAAATTGTACGTTTATTAGAAAACGATATAAAATTTGCGATATAACGACGAATGAGTATAATATAAATAGTTTTATACTTGCGATTAGATTACTTTGAATCCAGAATTCCGCTCAAATGGTTTGTTGGGTATAAACGAGTATGTTGGAAACTGCAGTAAATGATAGTAAGCGATAGCGATGGTGTGACTAAATAAGAGCGACGAAAGAATTGCAAGTGCAGCGGCAGCGATGCAATGTGATGCGTGATCACATACAAGCGACGTATTAGCGTATCAGCGATATTGATAGCTAAGCAGCGAACAATAGCAGCGAGCAGTAGCAGCAAGCAGTAGAAGCGAGCAGTAGTAGCGACAGCGAATCAAGTATTTGCAGAGCAGTGCGAGAGTAGCAGAGACGACAGACGTTCGCAGTGGCAGCGAACAGCAACGATGGCAGAATTGGCAGAAGCGACGGCGTTCAATTCTGAGCAGTGCAGAGC